>AYNK01004049.1:0-34842 GCA_000497225.1 Amanita jacksonii TRTC168611 | reverse complement strand
CCAAATATGGAAGGAGATGTGTCAGCAATAAAGCTGTAAAGGGTGACACGTCTGTGGGAAAGAGATGCATCAGCTATCCTAATAAGGAAGGAGACACGCGTACACCAAAAGAGTCACTCTTGGTGACAAGGCGAGTGACCTTCTGTAACAGGAAGTCTAATGGAATGAAAAGAGATAAGTAAAGTATAGTAATGGTATGCATAGAAGAAAATGAATGGGGCCTAGCGTTCGTAACACTTATCCCTTCTTGTTTCATTCAGATTTCCATTTATGGCACTTTATGGAATGTTCTACATCCTTCTGGAACATTCATGGACATTCTCCTTAAGCCCTCAGACTTCACGGACTTGTCTAGAATGATGATGCATCCTTTCTATTGTGCTGACATGTCTCCCTCCATATGGGGATAGCTGACGCATCCTTTCTACTGACATGTCCCTGTTACGAACAATAAGCCCCATTCATTTTCCTCTATGCATTCCATTACTATACTTTACTTATCCCTTTCCATTCCATTAGACTTCCCGTTATGGAAGGTCGTCACTTGCCTGATCACCAAGAGTGACTCTTTGGTGTACGCGCGTCTCCTTCCTTATTAAGATAGCTGATGCGTC
Source organism: Amanita jacksonii TRTC168611 (assembly GCA_000497225.1). Lineage (NCBI taxonomy): Eukaryota > Fungi > Basidiomycota > Agaricomycetes > Agaricales > Amanitaceae > Amanita > Amanita jacksonii. Next base: position 34,228 of record AYNK01004049.1, on the reverse strand, counting down.
TCTTTCCCGCGGACGCGTCACCCTTTACAGCTTTCCTGCTGACGCATTTCCTTCCATATTTGGTAACCTCTTTGCCTATATAAACCCTAGATACTTTGCCTGTATTTCCCATCTTTGGATATTCAATCCTATCTCCCTTCTCTGCACTTGCCTGGTTACTGCTGAGTTAGACGCCTCTTCATCTGAGGGTTACAACGTCGAGTCTCTGCCTTAGTACCACCCTAGTGTGAAGTCCGAGATCCCTTCCTTGCCTATCGTCCAGACGGCTTAGTTGCTGCCTGAGAGCTTTACCCAAGTGACCATAACAGTCCCCTTCTATATTTAGCCTTCCCTTGTCTATATAAACCCCATGTATTCTCCCTTAGTTCTCCAGCTTTGTATACAATCATCGTCTCCCCTCCTTGTGCTTGCCTTATAACTGCTGAGTTAGATGCCTCTGCTACAGGAGGGATACAACGTCAAGTCATAGCCTAGTGCAACCCTCACTTGAGAACCGAGACCCCTTCCGAGCCCTTGTTGCTGCCTGAGAGACTTTACCCAAGTGACCATAACACCAACCACACCTCTCAGATCAAATGCTAAAAAACAAAGACAGCCTTGACCAACTAGTATGTTTCCTGAAGCATAATCCCACAAGCTTCACCTTCGAAGATGCACCCTTTGACCCCCTGTAGACACAGCAAGAATGAGGCAGTGATGCAGTCCCTTCAAGCCAGCCAGGAAGGCCTCCCCTATCACCCCCATAGAAATGCTCTACTCCATGGCCCCAGTGCATGCATGCAAGTGCATTTCCATTTTCAGGCCTGCTTGTGTTGAAAACCAAGCCGTATATGCTGAACCGCGTATGCCGTTAATTAGTATGTTTAACCTTTCGCTTCCACGCCCTCGGTTGCGCCGTCCCTTTCTTGTCTACCCTTGTGGCGCGCCGCTCACCGCTCGACATAGCACATGTCATATTACTACATATATATCCCTATTCGTTAGCGCGGTTTCACCTCAGCCCTATAGTTACCATATCCACATAGTACAAACGTATTTATACTTTAGCCATATCGCCGTTTACCTCAGCCATTCTGCTACAATGTCTGAGGTATTATTCAATATGTTATCACCGCTTACATTAACTAATTACCATACCTAGATATATTCTAGGTACTTACAAATAAAGCCGTTCTGCTACAACGTCTGAGATATATTCTAGCGCTCACAGCTTGTACCTAGCACATAGAGTCCATACTACAATGTATCACCTGCTATTCAGAAAAAAGAAAAAAAAAAAAGAAAAAAAGATGTCACCAATAGTCGGTTCTATGCCGAAATTCCGAATTCCGGATTTCCCCGAAGGACGCATCATGCAGCTTGTCGACCATACGGCGTGAACTAAGCCCTTGCGTCAAGCATATTCCCTATGTGCCCCATTTCCTAAATTCTCTAGACCCCAAACCAACGTCATGATATGCACCAGATCCTTTATGGAAGCTCCGAAACGGACTTGTTTCACGCTACGTCGCTGACTACACCACTCCATCATTACGCCCATTTCCGTGCCTAATTACTGCTTACCTGTTAGCTTATACCCATTATGAGATAACCGACGAACGACCTGAGTTGCTTATTCAGTTTTTCCCCGTCTGAGAGTTATCCTAACCACTGTGCCATGCAGGTTTTCCCCGGATATGAAACAACCCTGCTGCGTGTTTGACCTAGTTACTGTGATCTTGGTGGATTGCTTCCGGTTGCCAGTTGGGACGTAGAGATAGCAGCGATCATGTGGGTACATTTGAAACGCACAACACTGAGTCGCTGAACTCAACATGGGGGCACCTGATAATATCCCAGCCGAGCCACCCGCGGAGGTGCAGTATACTGCGAAAAGCCTCGAGATAAAAGATAAATCTAAAAATGGTACTGGTGTGCATTGAGTACAACATCATTCATCGCACGGCTCGCTTGTTTACGCCGACCATGTGCTTCAGGCGCATATAAAGGGTCAAAATTTTTGTTTTTTTTTTCTTCGTCAGTGCTGGTCGCTGGTCACTGAAGCAGTCCTTCGGATTTATAACCTTACTCTATCATGCTCTTTTCGTCTCGTGCTATCGTCACCTTCTTCATCATTGCCGTCACTGCCCCAAAGATCATGGCCATTTCCATCCCAGGAATGTCAGTGAGTAGAGAAACAGTCATTATCTGCCGGAATTATATTCATTGCACAGAGCTTCAAAAAAGTAGGAAAAATGGATCACTATCTGCCAGCGGTCTAAACAGTTACGTTCAAGGAACAGGATCCTGCAGACCCGGGAACCCAGGAAATAAATCAACTCTGGGAATATCATAAGAACGTGAGCATTAACTCCCCATCATTGTTTGCATATTTTGACATCTGAGACCCAGCATATGCCACAATCTTTGCAGAAATCCAAGAAAGTGAATATTACTCTTCATCCTTTGTGGCATGGTCTAAAATCTGACCTCATAGATCATGGCGTGCTACGTAGAGTCTTGCAACGCTGGTAAGAATGAAGATATGAAAAAATGCATGGAGCGATGCATGAAACCTGAGGATCCCGACTTCGTATATGACAAGATGTCGGAAAATTTCGTGGACTCAACCATACGTTATATGAGGGGTATGATGCCTAGGAAGCAGTCAATTAGGGAGAAAATACGGGAGAAGGTATCTTTTGGAAGAAAAGACAGCGCTGTGACGTCGTCAGGACCCTCTGCCATCGCTAAGGATCCTGGTGTAGCATAACGATGATGTAAACGCCGTTCAACCCTTGGAGCTTACCTAGCATAAATACTGTACCTTTGGGTTAACGATTAATCCCTTGGATCCGCTGGCAGAACTTGACGACCAGTTACATGGTAAAGGTACGTACGTTGTGCATTGAAAATGAGATCCTGCTAGAAGTCCGAAATATACTCGATCTAGCACCTCCTGCTAGTAAAAGTACGTCAATGATATACAACTTAAACGTCAAATTAGCCTACGTGGCGGGGCACCGCCGTTAGCACCATCACTCCAAAACAACCTCAATCTCATCCATGCCGTTCTTTTCAGACGAACCGCCTCGAAATACATCCGCTCCAGCCGCCAAGGAATCAATCAGCATTGCCAACTTAGTAGTATTCATATTCGGCTCCTAAAACCCACACAAGGCGTCATTGAGTGACATAATACAATCTCAGCGTTGTATAAACTTGCCTTGCGAATCTGCTCCAAATCGTCTCGAAATCCTTCAGCGACGGATTCCATCCAGAATTTCCGAAACTTCTCCTTCATTTCTCGGCTCCGTTTCGGATCGTCTTCGTTTTTTTCTGGAAGGAATGAAGGTAGGGTAGCAGGTGGAGGGGGCGGTGAAGGTGATGAAGTGCGCATATGCGTCCGAGGTTGGCGAACTTCCTTTTCGCCCCGTGAAGGTCGTTTGCTTGTTTGCGAAGGTGAAGGAGGTTGAGCCGGATTAGCAGATTCCTTTCCCGAGACCTCCGCATCAGAGGAGGAGTCTGAGTCTGAGCTTGATGCTGAATCTGATGACGACGGTGTTTCAGACTTGGGCTTGTCGGCTGCTCGCGACGCTGCCCTTTGAGGCTCTGCTTCTGACGATGAGGAAGAGTCATCCGACGACTCTGAAGAAGAAGAGGAGGAGGAAGGCAGCGATACTGCCCGCCTTTTTCGCTTCCGATTCCTTTTTCTTGCCGGTTTCGTCGCGCTGGCTGGAGGCATTTGCTCAGTGACTGATTGACCTTAGATTAGGGTTGGACTTTTTTATAATAATCTTATCGCGCGGCCTAGCACCGGGAGCCATCCTTGTCTTCGCCACTCGTGTGACGGCATGAATAACAAGGTCGTAGGCATTCTCGGTAGGCGTATGTTCAATTTCGGTGCTCCCACGAGTCGCTTTTGACAGATCCGTTCATAAGGCTTGCCTTTCTTACATAACAATAACAAACGGGCTAAATGACACCCCTATCCATGGTACCCCACAGGCGGCGGACAACTCGGACGGATGCTAGCCTCTGCGGCATCCTTACTTAATATCCCAGTCATCATCCTCGACGTCGGAAAAGACGCACCCGCAAAGCAAGTTGTGCAGCCTGCAAACCCGAACCTAGACCACGTCGATGGTTCGTTTGCGGATCCATCAAGTATCAAACAGCTTGCAGAAAAAGTCGACATTCTGACCGTTGAAATTGAACACGTCGATGTTGCAGCGTTGGAACAAATTGAAGCCTCATTCGCGTCGGGTTCTTCAAGTTCGACCGGGAAGACGCTGGAAATCCACCCAAGCCCGAGGACGATCGGGATTATACAGGATAAGTATAGGCAGAAGGAGCACCTCTCCCAACATGGGTGTCCTGTATCGGAGTTTTTGCCTGTAGATTCGGTGTTGCCAAAAACGTCCATCGAAGATGCTGCCAATCGGCTAGGGCTGCCGTTAATGCTAAAGAGCAGGACTCTGGCGTACGACGGAAGAGGAAACTTTGCGCTACGGACGATTGACCAAATTGATGAGGCGCTATTGGCGCTTGGGGGTAAGCCTATCTATGCTGAAAAATGGGTAGGATTTAAGAAAGAGATTGCGGTGATGGTGGTTAAGGGAAAGAATGGAGAGGTGGTAACCTATCCCCCAGTCGAGACCGTGCACAAGAACAATATCTGTCACTTGGTTTTCTCACCGTTGAGAAGTACAAGCGCGGAGCTGGGCTCGAGGGCACGTCAAGTAGCTCAGGACGCTGTTAAAATATTCGGGGGCGCTGGGATATTCGGTGTGGAGATGTTCTTGATGGAGGACGGTGCGTTTCACCCTCCACATACCAAGCTCACCTGACTCTGATATCTTTTACAGGTACGTTGTACATCAACGAAATCGCTCCGCGACCACACAACTCAGGCCACTATACCATCGAAGCGTGCGAGACCTCTCAATTCGAAAATCATCTTCGCGCCATTCTCTCCATGCCTCTCGGATCCACTGCGCTCAAAGTCCCTTCGGCCGTCATGCTCAACTTGATCGGACATTCTCCATCCATGCAAGGAATTCTAGATACTGCAAACGAAGCGCTATTAACGCCAGGAGCAAGCGTTCACCTTTACGGGAAAAAGGAGTGCAAAAAAGGCCGGAAAATGGGACATATCATAATTGTTGCAGAATCTGATGCTCAGCTACGGTCTCGGTTACGACCTCTTCTCAAATCGCTTCCGAACCAGACCCAAGAGGAGATTGACTTGTACGCTCCCTTACAACCTCTTCCGGGATCAGGACATTCGTCATCATCCCCTTTAATCAGCATAATCATGGGCTCGGATTCGGACTTACCAACACTCTTACCCAGTGCTCGGGTCCTTGACCAGTTCAAGTTGCCGTACGAGTTGACAATTGTTTCCGCTCACAGAACTCCAGATAGGATGATAAAGTTTGCAAAGGAAGCTGCGCCAAGGGGCATTAGAGTAATAATCGCAGCAGCAGGTGGGGCAGCACATTTACCTGGTATGGTCGCTGCGGTGACTCCTTTGCCCGTTATCGGAGTTCCTGTAAGGGTTCAAGGAAGCGGAGGCGTGGAGGGCGTTGATTCTTTGTACAGCATCGTTCAAATGCCGGTACGTATTATCCGATTTCGTACCATTTTAAAAAAAAACGTCCCTTGAACCTGTGGTTATAATCAGCGCGGAATCCCTGTCGCCACCGTCGCTATCAACAATAGCACGAACGCTGCGTTGCTTGCCATTAGAATTCTTTCTGCCGGAATCCCGAGATTGGTCGATGAAATGCAGGAGTATATGACGAGGATGGAGAGTGAAGTTGTGGCTAAAGTGGCGAGATTGGAGGAGGTTGGGTGGGAAGATTATGAAAAGATTGGGAAACCTTAGTTGGAATTTCAGTTGACCAAACCCTCAACTTAGTTGCCGTCCTTAGATATAAGAAACTCTCATGGCCATCTACGCGCAGGCTCGGGTTTGATGTAGTCGCCTTTGAATCTTGAACCACAGCAACTTTTTCGTTCGCTCTGCGACTAATCATCGGCCAACGAAGAAGCAACTAGTATTCTCGAACATAGCTTTGTTACCCTGTTTCTTCAGTTGAGAGACAGCCCCCTTGATCGTGATTTCTGAGTGTCCCGGTATTTGGGGAGCCAGACAATCAGTCAATCACACAAAGATCTGATTATCAAAATTCAACGTCATCACTGTATGTGCATTTGTGCCATTGGAAAGCACTCATCGCAACTAATTCCGCAACAGGGTGCCATGGAAAAGGCAGCAATGCTGATCGGCGACGCCATCCTGGTACGTTTGGCTTGCTTGACTATGTGGGACATCAATGTCAACCTCCTTGTAGATATACCGCTGCTGACTAGTTTATGCGTTATTTGTATACCTCTTTGGATATTATGGTTTTCCAACCTAATCTCCGTGTCATCCAATCTGCTCCACTTTAGTGGGGTAAAATTCGAAGCAATATTCTACGCCTGCAATCTTGCGACGAATTTATTTGCAACCTGTAACGTTTTCAGTCTTCCAATTCCACGAGTCTTCCTACATACTCAGCAGGCGGAGAAGGCCCCCCCACCATGTGACATCTGTCCCTGGCTACTCTCTACATGTTTGCCCAACCGAGGAGTCGCACGTTGAGATGTCGCTGACAACCACGAGTCCTCGGCATGACGGCAATAAGGACTGCAGATTCTTCCGTCTAATCAAAATTCTGGATGCGCCATCAGTAAAAGCACCTTGATATGTCCGAAGGCGTGGGCTGGTGGCTGATAGCCCCCTCACGTTCCAGAATTGGAATCTACATAGTTACGCAATCAGACTTGCCAACCCTTTGAGCTACACAGCTAACATGGCAAAAAGGCTAAGTCTAGGGCACCCATATACGAACACTTATGTACTTACCAGGCATAGAGTGACAGGGAAGTATGTCACAAGTCGGGCGATTTCAATCGGCTGCCGTCATCACCGGAGATGATGGAAGTCATGTGGTGTTTCAAGGGGCACTGCCTCATGGGAAGGCGGGACGAGCAAATCGGCTGTCGCTGTACCTTAATCATTGGAGAAGTGTCTATGTGAACTGCCGAAAGCCTGCCAGTGATCCGACTTGAAGGATCCGCGGGATCTTGGTAATTTATTTCATGGAAAGTGACAGCTATGTAATCCGTATGATTCTCAAGTTAAGCAACCAGGGAGTAGAAACATCCTGGCAACGATGAAATTTGGAGCCATTGCGTAAGTGAGGCGCCACCTCAACACCAGGGAGGGTTGGACGCAACTTACGTGTGCGTGATTAGACTTTGGCTCCATTTGGAGGAGGGACTTGAGATGGCGGTGCCGACTGTGGACGGTCAACCCAGCAACGTTAATTCATGAACGTGATATTTCCGAGATGGAGGTCGTCTTGGGGTCGTCGTTAGCGATGAAGCCTGAGGGTTACTTCTCTACCTCGACAAGTTTCAGTGTCACCACTTTGCCGGTTAAAAAATTAGGAGGCATATTGCAACCGTTGACCCATCCTTAGACTATCCTCGATTTGGACGAAGTAGGATATTATTTTATGATGATGTGCAAGATATGATACGGGAAAACCGCCGGTCGATTGGACTGAATCTTCACCGCTAACCGCACGGTATAGAAGCTTCTGTCAGGAAATTGAGGACGAAGTTGACAACGAATGTTGGCGAGCAGGTTCTGACCGCGGGAAGCCTATAGATGCCGAAGAGATACATTAGTACGAAACGCCGTTTCGAGGCACTCTTTTTGCACATTATTCTCAATTGAGAATGTTTCATTGACAGTCATCATAAGGGTAATACGGGCTTACTAAGTTTGGTGATGAAGTCCTGGCCATCGTTTAATTTGTGGCTACCCACGACCATTCAATGAACAAGTGTGTTCCACTGTCTAATTTTAGCTGGCCGGAAAGGAACGGTAAAATGGTTGGAGAGCCTTCAGGGAAGTACTAACCTTATCGTACAATGGCTCGCCATGGTGTCGGGCCGTAAGCGCGTGTTTCGGTGTTAAAGAGAACAAAGAAGCTTATCCGTGGCAAAATAACAAGCCCGATTGGTGCCGTTTCATAAAGGACCTGGAGGACTTTGAGTAATTGGAGAAATCTCCCGTCTCACGCACTGCCTCTTTAGCGCTATGGAGTCATACGGAACATGTTATCAGCGGACGGGCGGTCAAATTGTCGACAAGGTGACCAAGAGACTAACCTGCAGGCATACAAAAAAGGGTGACAGAGTCCGCCAACAGTTTGATAATTAAACAATCGTGTGAGACGGGACCAGGGTTGCTCGAAAGCGGAAAAGACTCAGGGTCAGGAGGACGCCGCACCCTGGACCTCCTCCGGAGATATCACAGAAGCCCATGTCTGGGGTGAAAATATATATCAAACGGGAGCCTTCGTTGGACAAGCTTAGGACGATGCCTTGACATGATGGAAAACATCATTCAGTTCATTGTCAATGACACTTCCCCTACCATCGCCTACCAATCTTCCTCCACTGCCACCTCTCAGAATGGGACAACAGCCTGGGCTCCTTGTTTCGCGGACATCGGGTGTGCACCCTTCTTCCAGGCGGGAAGGGTACCGCAAGGCGCCTCCTCTCACATCACTTATCAGGACGATGCCTCTCTCACCGTCAGTTGGCGGGGAACTGGTGTGCAGTTGTTGGGAAACGTGTCGGGATACCCTCACATCTTCTACACCGTCCATCTCGATGGCCTTAAGGTATTTCCACAACCCGACCAACCTCGACAAGTTTTGGCGCTTTTTCACGACCTAGAGCTTCAAGACCATAACATAACGCTCACCGTGAATAACCCTGGCTCAACAGTCAACAACACTCTTGTTTTCCAAGGGGCTAAAATAACTGTCAATGACACGACGGCAGGGTACGTTCATCATAGGATTGGCGGGGGCTTTCATCAAAACGTCATGATTGCAGTGCAACAGTACCTTTCAATGACACCAATGTGATTTATGATGGTGCTTGGACTCCAAATACATCAGATCTTGGTCAATTTCAGGTCTCTACTACGGCGGGCGACAGAGCAAGAACGTCTTTTCAAGGTCATTGTCTTTTTTTTCTTCATTGACCTCCTGTGTTGTTAATGAATGAGCATACAGGCACATCCATCCTGCTTTACGGGAGAACTAGTCCCTCAGCCGGCGAATACACTGTCTCGCTCGCACCGTCGAGCGCGAATAGCACTGCCAATTCCACCACGTTCTCTGCACAGACACCTTTTACGAATCCTCATGCCCTCTTGTTCTATGCTTTCGATTTAGATCCAACTATAAATTATACACTTCTAGTCACTAATGAAGGTGGAGGGGAACTCTTTGTGAGAACAGACGGTTTTCAAGTGTATGAATCAGGCGGCCCAACGTAAGCATGTATATTGCCCTTGACTCATGAACGCTCTGACGGCCCTGACCTTACAGGGTAGTGCCTTCAGACCCTCCAATGTCAACATCAGTTCCGACGTCGAGAATATCCAAAAGTACCATCGCCGCAGCTACCCTCGCTGCCTTCCTGTTCTCCTTTCTCATATTACTCCTTCTCTTCTACATCATCGTGTATCGACCTCGTTCTAGGCGCTGTCGGGCCGAGTTTGACGCGCTAAAGGCCGACAATGAGGCGATACAGAGACGTGGTAACCCGATCGCGCAGCTGGAAGAAGCCAGCAAGAGCCAAACTAGCAGTTACCGAAGGCGACTCGCCCGGATCATCTCCATGATCAACGCTCCGGAACAGAAACGACCGTCGTGGAAGAACGAAATACAACAACTCTCGCCTATATCACCCACGTCAACGCATAAATCCGACCTTATTCTTGACATTCGCAGGATTGAGGATACAAAGGACGATATCTACCTCGACCAAGTCAACGTTAGCGAACAGCCAGTCACTGAAGAAGGAGAAACCATAATGGTGCACGCACCCACAGAAACCTTTGAGTCCGAACCTCTCAAGTCGCATGACCTAGGCGGTGCATCGGACCATCTTCCTCCCCCTAGACAAAGATCCAGCCCCAACGCGACTATACCTGTTTCTCCCTCTATTTCATCTGTCGGGAACACGCAAAGCCGGAATAATAGTAGCCAAGCTAGTTCCTGGTCACCGCGTTCAAACAGGTTCTCTCTCCCATTCTCGCTCTCCATCCCCTACGTGCGCTCTCGCAGTCGTACGGAAGATGGGACAAGGAGCAACAGTACCGGAAGCAGAGGAATCTTTAGGCGGCGGTGGTCCCATATGGCTCCCTCGGATAACCAGGATCAAGTTGACAACAATGCTGATGAGGAAGACATCGACAAAAGCATAAGCGCCATCGTATTCGCGGAGGCTAAAGATAAATCACCTACCTCCGGTGAACCCCGTGTTAGAACGGGAGTCAATAAAGCAAAGGAGGAGCCGGTCAAGGGCTGGGGATTTCGAGAAGAGCTTGGAAGGTCATTGCGTTCGCTGATGTGGAGGATGAGTGGTACTGGAAGAGGACATGTTGTGCACGGAGAAAACGTGATTTATCCGTTTGTGGGGATCTCATCCACTTCGAGACCAGGGCGTTTGCTAAGCGGAGGTGGGTTTATTGTCCTCGAGCGAGGTCGAGGAGAGGCTGAAGCGGTTGCAGGCGATATCGAGCAATCAACACCTCCCCAAGAGCAATCACCGAATAGTCCCGGAACTGACGCAGAAACCGATATCACCCCTCTATCATACGGGACACAGTCTGATGTCTCTGCTGCAATCCCTGATGTCCACAATGCTGGAGCAACGACAGGGGAGGCGCAGACGTCCGTTGCCGATGCCAATGCTGACAATGGCGCGATGCCGTTCCCGCCCACTTACCCATTTTCGGCTCATCCGTATGCTGCCGCTGCCCTGGCATCTAACTCAGAGGAACGTATTCCTGCTGGGCGTACGCCTGAGAATCGGCCAGCTGCTCCTCTCGTCGGAGCTCCTCAGCTTCCGCGACGGCAGGCGGCACCACCGAGTAGATACCGACGACTCCCGGCCATACCTAGGACCCCCCCTCCTGCAGCTTCTGCTCTCTCGGGTACCCGTCCTCAAGACATAATTCGTCCTGTCAGCGATAAAATCACTACTGTACCGGCGGGTGGGCGAGCATTAAGAGCGCTTCCTCCTTTGCCTATCGCTTCCGGCACAAATACTGTTGCCAAAGGCTCTGAAGGCTCCGGTGAACCTAGTCGAGAAGCACCTGTTCCCCAGAAATTGTCATTGCCACGAATAGCTGATGAGGACGAGAAGGAAGATAATGATACCCCGCAAGGGGCCGAGTCTCCAGAGAATGGCCAGCACACGCATGAAGACGCTGAGGGCACTCCAGTGCCTGATTTCTTAAGCGTGCGTAGGGTCAGCCCATTTCGCGTCAATTTCCCTTACACGGATGACGAACAGGGTTTGGACGAGAAGTCGAATAGCTCGAGAGAGAGGGATACCCTGCTGGAAAAAAAGGGCACACCTTCCCGACCGAAACTTCCCAGCTTGAGGATCGGTTCTACCGGTAGCAGCCTGCAACCTCCCGCTTTGACGCCCCGTACATCGAGGTCGACAGCCCAGCAGTCTTTTTTGGATTTTACCACCAGTTCATCTTCCTCTAACCGGGATGGGTCTTCTCGGGAAAAGTCGGAAACGAGTTCTGCGAGTGAGCCTGGCTTGCTTGGGGCTGGGCGGCTGCTGGATGAACGGATGGCAGAGGAAGATGATGACAGGAGGACATTTGGACAGCGGGGCGGGAGGTCGTCCTTCTATTATAATAGCGGGGACATGCCTCTGCCTTCCCCATCATCTTCCCAGTGGACGCATCAGTCACATCAGACGTATCAGACATATCAGAGCCAGACTCAGGAGGTACAGCGACCATCATCATGGTCTCAATACCGGCGCCGACACGCGAGCTGGAGAACGTTTGGCAGTCGAATCGAGAGAGATATCCCAGAGGAAGCTTTCCCCCCGGAGACATCCGATGCCACTATGGAGGTGCCGTCACAAGCACCCTTGGAGACTTTGATGGAGGTATCACCCGTGGAACAACAGACATCAAGCGCCCATCAAAATCGACCTCCCTTGCCACCTCTTGTAAAGGAAAGTACGGAAGAAGAGCTAGATGAGCCAGCGCGTGCTGCCCGCGAAGGCCGAACGTCTTATATGTCAACCTCCAGCGGCGGACATGCACATATTCATCCACTTGCTCATGTTAGCTTCAACTTACACCAACCACATCCCTACTCTTTTCAGCCGGCCTCCCTCAGGGCAAGCCAAATCGAACCGCCATCCCCATTAACAGACGAAATGTCTACAAGCCCTATGCAGTTCCGCACAGGAGGGCTTCGGAGAACATCGAGTGGAGATGTTCAGCCTATCGCTTATCGTCCTCACAGTCGTCATAATCGTAACGGGGGATCCAGCAGCAGTGGCTCAGGGAGCGAGCCACGCCCTCAACACCCTTTCAGTATTCCATAGCGCCAGGACTATTCGACCGTTGCTCTTTTCACTTGTGGATTCTTCCCTTGCGTTCACCTGTTCGTCTTCCCATGGGACGTTCATCATGTTATTGCTCCTCATGCATTGTACGCATACATTTGACATCATTTTGTATCTCCATAACCCATGCATTCCCTAATATCACAGTCTTTGTTTACTTTTGTGAGTACTTGTATTTTTTACAATTTGATGTGCACAGTGGGGATAGCGGAGGTACGGCATGGACTATCACCAAAACAGTCTTCACTGCGGAGATGAGGGTCTTCCATGATGTCAAAGCGTAAGAAAAAGCTACCGAAGAGCCAACCACCCGAGAAACTCCTGATAGTCAGCATGGGGACTGCAAGCTACAAGTGGCCTAAGCTTCCCCGTGGGAATCCCCAAAATGTCCTCTGAGAGAAAGGCCTTGAGGCGACTCAGGGTAAAAGCAAGGCTAAACACCCCCCCACCTTTCCTCATCCTCACATAGTGTGTTTCCCCCCCAACCTTCCACAGTGAGTGTCTAATCCCAATTCCGCAGATGACGATCTCAGCGGCACATGTAGAATGACGGAATTGACTTTTTTAGCCAGCGATCACATCGATAACGCAATTTCCCCGAGTGGTACCCATCTCGGCAATCTTCAACCAGATGGCTATACACCCCAACACGACTTGTGGCAAGCCGAGCGGGGCTTGGCGCCACATGATTGGCTGCCGGTGGAAATTATGCAACGCATCTTCGGCCTCTATGCCAAGTCGCACGGGACGGTTCATATTCCTTTCGAAAGGGCCAACGTCCCACCCCAATTGGTCGTGTGCCATGTCTGTTCGGCGTGGCGCCACCTTGCGCTTGGGTCTGGTGCGTTATGGAGTGACGTCGTGATATCCACTCTGAACGCGAAGACGTTGGGGGTCGTCGAGAACTGGCTTTGGCGAGCTCGAAATATAGCCGTCGTTGTCAAAATCTCGCTTATCAAGACTACTTTCCATGATCTGGCGTATATATTCAAAACGCTGTTTTCTCCGCTACGAATCAAGCTTCTCGACATCATGTTAACGTCCATTCAGCTGGTCCAGTTGTCCGCGTTATCCTCCTGCGATATACCCCACATAGAAGAGACTCGCGTCGTCTTACACGGCCATAAATATACACCCGCCGTTCCTCCACAGTCATTTATTGCCCGCACTCAATATTTGTTGTGCGCTTCTGGTCCATGTCCAGAGCTACTCCATTCGGGTTGCCTCCCGATGAACCACTTACGACACCTGGATTTGCAATGCGTTGAGATCTCTCCGTCGCAGTGTCTCACCATCCTTCGTCAAGCGACATCACTTGAAGCGTGTAGATTTCTTTGGTATTGGGAATGGGACGGCAACCAGTCTCTAGAACAAAGGGAAGACCTTATTCTACCCAATATGAAGATCCTCTCAATCGAGTTCCACCGCCAGCGGCAGGAGTCCATCGTTTTTAGCGCTATCACCCGATATCTTGTCTTTCCGAACCTCAGGAAACTCTCAATCCGTTACCGTGGTCTGACTGCCGAAATAATTTCGGCAATCGCAGGACGGTTCAATTTTGCTCGGCTCGAAGAGTTGGAGCTTCGGAAAACATGTGTTATGGCGGCAGAGGACTTGTTTGCCTATACCCCTTTGTTACGACGCGCAACACTCTCGAAGAATATTATTGTCGACGAGGAAACGATGGATGCATTGTCGAGTGGCAAGATTGGACCTCTTGTCGAGTCGATCAAGACCAATTTCCAATGTGATGCGAGGGGTGTATTCCGCATGATAGAAGCCAGGATGGACAAGTCGTCGGTTATACGGCCTTTCCGGTACGTCAACTTTCGTAGCCCGGTGGGTATAGAAGAATATGCAGAGGATATCAATGCGTTGGAAGGGAAGGGTGTCCATGTTGTTATGAATGATTACGTTAATCGACGGAAGCTTAATTCCCCGCAGACAGGGGAGTCGGAGACGTCAGATATTTGGACCAAGTTTGTTCGCTCTTTACATACATAATATGTGACTATGCAATTTTTTTCCCCTGTTGGCGTTGACTCGAGTTTTCAATTTCAAGGTCGCCGCCATCTTTACGTTGAATTCCAGAAATAGTGTCGTCTTATCCGCCACCAGTGTGAGGTAATGGGATCCCTTCTGGTTAGGCTATTTATGACTATCTGCCAAAAGCCCGCCAGTAAGATGGTGCCGTCTCAAAGAAGAAGCGGATACGGCACGAGTCCCGTGTTTATGAGCTGGGTACGAATGAGGCTACATTGCATCTCGCAATATAGACATGCCCGCATCACACCCGCAATAGACGAGTTGGAGGTGGGTTATCTCGTTGGCAAGTTTCTCGTGTGCGCGGCACAACTATGCCGGTGAGTCAACGCACTAATAATAACGTACCATAAGGAGCCAGGAATTTAATTCCCAAGTGACGAACGTGTGCACACAAAATCCCATATGGTGCAAAGGAAGATACCCAAGGTACGGACCTGACACCTTCCCTACTTCGATACTACATGCCAGTATCAGAGAAAGAGTGGATGATAAGCATGTGAAGAAGAGACGTGGGTTTGAATTACACAAAACAGGATTTGCCGATTACACGGATATATCAGGAAGAGAAATTACCACCAAAGGCGACCCCAATGAGGCTACTGATAACACCACAGGCAGGGGCTTGCCTATGGTGTAACCGGTCTTGTGGCGCCCGGCATCAACTTTTGATATCGTGATACTGCGGATTGGCATTTTACCCAAGACGGAAGCGCAGCCATTGTCGCCAAGCGAGCCCAGTCAAGGGTGGTGGAGATGATTGGCATCTATCCAATGGAACGCTCGAAAGTACCGTTGGTTGCAATTATGTTCGGCAGTGGTATCGCAGCGGAAATGGGCAACAAGCTTGTTTCATAATCATTGACGTGTGTGTGGGTTCAACTTGGGGTACGATAAGTGATAAGTCTATAGTTGGTTAGACTCGGCTTCGCTCGAGATTGATAGTTTACTCTGTACCATGTTGGCGTTGATAGGGTTTTTAGACAAGTCAGCGGTGCGGGAGCGAAAGATGGTCTTGTGCCCTTGGAGAAACACGAAGCCCTGCAGGCATATAGAGACCGCTGCTGCTGCTGCTGCTGGCGCCGTAGCGCCTCAACGTCGTTACGTCAGCAACACAGCATCATTTCAACACAGGATTACACACAGCCACATCAATACTCCGCTCAAGCACTTATCACATTAATACAAAGGGTTTTAGGTTCTCTTAACAAATATTTCGATGACGACGGCCACTAATACGACGGCCACCGCCCCCACAACAACGACGAGTGTTTCCCCCTTTGCGAGGAGCACTGCGTTTGATGATTGGACGGTCTCTTCGGGGAGAGATATGTCGGTGAGTGGTTGGATGGTTTCTGGTGCTAAAGCGAATGTTAACTGAGAATTTGTGTGCGGATAGGTAGAAGAGATGTACAGCGTCCCAGAAAGCTTTTTAGAAATCGAAGTTCGGAATCCCCAAACACACGGTAAGTGGAGCCCCCACACGCACATTCCCTCCCTCCCCACTCTCAACACGCACACATTGCACCAGGGTTTGGCAGAAAGATGTACACCGACTATGAAATTGTGACGAAAACCAATATCCCTGCATTCAAGCTACGTCATTCAATCGTCCGTCGGCGGTACTCTGATTTCGAAGCGTTCCGGGACATACTCGAGCACGAGTCGACGCGGGTGAATATCCCGGCATTGCCGGGGAAGGTGTTTACGAACCGGTTCTCGGATGAGGTGATTGAGAGTCGGAGGGAGGGGTTGGAGAGGTTTTTGAGTATTGTCGCTGGGCATCCGTTGCTTCAGGTGAGTGAGTGAGGTTGGGATTGAACGGGGCTGATGATTCTGTGTGTGTGTGCAGACGGGGAGTAAAGTGCTTTGTGCGTTCTTGCAAGATCCGGCTTGGGAGAAGAATCAGTGGCTGTAATGGCTTGTGCGCTAGTAGTATGAATTATTGTGTATTCTTTCTCTCCCTTGGGCATACATATTTGATCGCTCCTTTGTACAATATGACAATTGGGTTTATGTCGTTAACTAATGAAAACCCGCAAGTCCGCAGCAATGGACGACGATTAGATTATTGAATTAGATAAAATAGATATAGGTCGGCACCGGATGGACCACAGAACGGAACACGAGGCATCAAAAGACCTCAAGGCGAGGCTATTATACCACCACGTTTCCACAGCAGCCCAACACCTATCCATCTGTCTGTCATCTACTCTTATTCTTTTTTCCCCCCCCTCCACCCCCACTACCTCGCCCAACCTGCCGTTCAAAAAAAGAAGAGACGGGTGCCACATACACATACACACATACACATACACCCACGCATGCACAGCTTCTATCATAGGCATCGGAGGGATCGGCGCCGGACGTCCCGGTGTAGGGAGTCATAAAACTCAATGTCGGCGTTTGGGATTTACATTGCTGTGCAAGGATGGATGACTTTGCATGCGCTGCGTTGCCCGGGTGGTTCTATCAGAAATGGAGGAGGTCAAAATAATTGGGGGGGCGTACGGCGTGCTGCGCGCTGTGTGCTGTGTGCTGTGGGCACACTAGGTAGAGGAGGGTAAAAAAGGTGAGGTAAGTCCCAACAAGGTGCAAACAGCCGCAGTTGATCAAGATTGATAAGAAACGGACTGATAGATGAGGATCAAAAGGTAACTAAGGAGCGCAGCCCAAAGACCCGGCTAGGAGTACAGGGTGATTATCTGACTCACGCCGTGGGCGGGGGTTGTTTACGAGTTCTGACAATGACAGGGGAGGTGATGGAAACGACAGAATAGTCACGACAGGTCCGGGGCCATGGAACAGCGATGGCCAGTTTCGGGTTGGCTTGGGAAGAATGGGCAAGTACCCCCATTTAGACGTGACACAGCAGGCGCGACTTGTTTATCTTCTCTCCATTTTACAACTCCTCGTCCTCAGTCCATCGTCTCATCTCAACACGCCTCCCATGCAGAGGCTCTTTTCCACCAAACGCGTCCACTTTTCCGACAGCTGTCTCGCCTTTGACCCCATTACCTCTGCCGCTCCTCCCTTCCCCTCCCCTTCCTCCTCCTCCTCTTCAGACTCCCCTCCTCCTCTCAACCACCACCACCGCACGCCCTCACCCTCCTCTTCAGACGACCAGTCCTCAGACCCAGACCCGCCTACACCTCCGCCAGTCCAATATGTCCCCTCTCCATACCCTTACGCACCTGCCTCCCTAAATATGGGCATAGCCGCGTCATCCATATCTACCCCTTTCTCCCCCTCCTCCACTCCCATGCCCACCGGTGTCCTCACCATCGGCCTCCCAACACCCACCCCGTCGCCGCCCCACTCCCACATCCTCGCCATCCCAACTCCCCGCCACCCCCACTACTCCCACTACTCCCACCACCATCACCACCCACAATACTCCCACCACCGCTCTCACCACCCATCAACACCCAACCCTCCCCTCCACATGAACGTCCACCACCTCCTCGCCTATTCCCCCTCCACTGTCTCCCCCCTCCTCTGCAACCTCTCCACCCTACCTAACGTCCAAACCCTCTCTACCCTCGCTAAACGCCCCATCTTCGAGCTCGACGAGCCAGCGACGAATCCGCCTCTGGAAAAGATGATCCTCACCTGCGCGGACCTCCCAGAGGACTGGAAAGTCATTGTCACACCGACGTCTCCGAGTCGTCGAACGGAGCTCGCGTTGACTGGCGCTGCAGGGCTGTTTTCCCCTGCTAGCTCGGTGTTTAGTCCCCAGTTGGGGTTGTTGAGCCCGGATCTGGCGGGTGCGGGTGGGGCTGCCGTTGGGAGTGGTGGGCTTGGATATGTCACTGTGCTTGACGTGCTCCTCGCTTTGTACATCTCCCTCCGGATGATTGTCCACCCCTCTGAATACGAGAACCTCACCCGTCCACCCTCGGGGCATACTAAAGAATCTGTTAATGCTGCTTTCTGGGCCCGCGTTGCGCAGGTAGGCGACCCGGCCAAGAAAGAGGAGCAGAGGCGGAAGGGGGTGAGGAGGATCGATTTTATGGGAAATAAAACTAGGTTGTTGGGATTGACGGGCACGTTGAAGTCCGAGGTTTGGGAATTAGAGTTGAGCGAGGTGCCGGTGCCGGTGCCAGCGAAGATGAAGTCCACTTCTTCCTCCTCATCGTCGGGTTCTGCTTCATGATGATAAGGAGAAAACCGGCTGGGATATGGAAAAAAAAAAAGGTGTGTTCTCTTTTTTTTAATTGTTATATGCGATCCTCATGCTTTTTGCTTTTAGCTGGCTATAGACTTATTCGTTCACTTATACCAATCCCGCGAAAACTATCACTGGGTCCCCCCATCGGCCCTTTCTGAACATTTTAGATTTCGAGCTCGCTTAGTCGCTAATACCTAATCCGCCCATACCCCTCTGTCCACCCCTTGTCGCCCTTTCCATCTCCCTCTCACCTTCCACCTCCATCCATTCCCCTCTGCCCTGGCCGTCAGTCAAACTGCGGATCCCCGAATCCAACTCAAACCATTCCAAATAAAGCAATTCCGTATCATCCCCTTCTTATCGCTCTGGTCCGTCGTTCCCATGTCACCCGGTCTCCCCGAATGGACGCATACAAGGAAAACAAGGAAACAATGTTCGCAATAAATCAAGGCAATAAAGCAAGAAATGTTTTCTCATTCAAATGTGGAAAAGAAAAAAAAGTTGTACCATTAATCTCATATTGTCCCACCACTCCCCACGCCACCATTAATCCCTCCACCCCCTTCTTGGGCGTCTCCCTTCTTGCGTTGATTTATGGACGATTTTTTTTCTACTACGTTGTCGCCCACGTTCGTTTATTAGTAATCCTTTATTCGTTAACCCGCCATTATTTAGTTTGTAAAAAAAAACCCCTTTTTTTTATTTCGTATTTTTGGTGGCCCCTTGTAATAAAATGCATGTAATCAAGCAAGTTATCAAACGTGTGTAACTCTGAAAGGTTAATAAGCTCGGAACTGATCGCGTGTACCGCCGGCTTATGCGGGAAGCAACATGACGTTTACGTGGTCCTTGTATGCCTCTCACTCGTCCGCCCTCAGTGCACACCAAAGACTCTGTTGTCACTGCTTTTTGGAAGCGTGTCACCCAGACAGACGACCCGGTTAGGGAGGAGAAGCGGACGTACGAAACGCCACCAGCCTAACTACCGTCACATGAAGATTATATATGTCCCAAATTCCCAAAGGTTTGATCCGTCCTACCGTTGGCTGGTAGCAGCAACAAGAGGTTCGTGGTGACTGTTCAGTGGAGGGGCTCCGAAAGGTGACACACACACACACACACACACACACACACACACACACCATAGCAGTCATGCGCATTACAGTGCCTTTTCCCCCCTAGAGTACATATCAACCTTTTGCCTACAACTTGCGTCGTTAATTCCAATACCTTGCAAGCTCTTTCGAGATGGCACCGCAGCCGATCCACGAACGGTTCGCGAGTATCCGCCCGCGCCCCTTGTTTCGAGGGCCGCAATCATCTGTAGTTAGGAACCTCCAGTGTAAATTTTACCAGACTGGGATACGTTATCAGTTTCAAAATCTCATCCCCCGGATGACCGACATGTATACGTGAGGCAATCAGAGAGGAATCGAACAGGGTTCTGAAAATCTTCGTTGTAACCAAAGACAACTCTTGTAGGACAGGCACGATTCACTTTTTTGAGCTGTCCATTGATGGCCGAAGATGGTGAGCTTTTTGAGATACTGCAGTGAGCGGGAAAAAGGTCCCCCCCTCCCACCCACAGGCGATAGGTGGATAACACAAAGTAGTTAAAATTAAGAAAAGCTGGGAATGTGAGTAGGTTTCGAACCCACGCCCCATAAGGAGAACAGATTTCTAGTCTGCCACATCACCGCTTGGCTATATTGCCTTAGCGATAGGAACTTGTACTTGTCATGTGCCGCACTTGGTATTCCAATAATGGTACACTTGGACCTACACCTGCTTCGCAAGGTTCGAACTCCGATAATTCATTAGGAATCAGACAAGCTCCACGGGGAGGATAAAAAGCTGGCGCTCTGCACAGTAAGGCGTAGCCACAGGTGGCTGCGTCGAATATCCGACACGTCAACGGCACCCGGCGGAGCGCCGTATCGCCCAAACATCGCTGGCGTGATCAGGTGGCACCGCAATTCGTTCATGAATTGTTCAAGAGTAATGGACTCATTGCGTGTGCCTAACTCTAGCGGACGCATGGATGGACCGTGCCACGCATGTTAATGTCTCTAGGTGACATCCATTGCTGGCATTCCAAGGAGGAACTGGAATGCTGTTGGGAGATGGTCAAACCATGTCAAATCTTTTATGATAGGCATGCTCTCGATGGCCAGCCAGGAGCTGGTTGCCTCGGCAATGGCTGGAAAGCGCTTCAACTAGGCTGTACTAACAACTCGAACGGAAGAGCCCCCGGGACGCGTTTAATTATGAACAAAACAAGCTCCGGTGAGGATGACTTATGGAGTGCGAATCGGCAAGAGGGTCCTGGATTGTATACTGTATCTATAATGCTACCGCATAGCATTGACATCATCTGGCAATCACTACGGGTGCAGGGAACTGAAATGCATTGGTGTAGGCTGTAGCCATGGTTTTGTAATCATGGCAAAAACTGCCTAAATGAGCATACGTGAACTTGAGCATAATTAAAACTTACCGGTTTTCATGCCTTGCATTCGGCCGGCTTGAGTCGTAGTAATTCACAACGGCTCAGAAATTCAAGATGCTGGAGAATCCTTCCTTAATCCAAAGCTCACCAACCGCTTGAGATCTGAGAAGACCTCCCTCCTCTGTTCGCCAGGGCGTCCACCTACACCACTTAGCGTGGCACCCGAGCCAGTGACTTGTCCTTCACTGGTCGACGTGCTAAGGATAAGGGGAAGTGAGACGTGGCTAGCACTTGGGCTGACTAAACTGGAGCCAGGGTGAGTGGATGGATCCATATCGAGGGAAGAGAGGAACGATGTGGATTCCAGGTCGGTCTTGGTGCTCGTGACGGTCAGAAACACATCAAGTAGCTCATTTTGCGCTGCTTTCGGTGTCCCTTTCAGGTCGAGGATCTAGATTTGACGTTAACTACGACTCGCCGCCGAATGGTTTGCTCCGACCTTTTGGAAGTTGGTGAAAGATGCATCGCCAATCAGGAGCGTATAGTTGAGAATAAAGCCCTCAGGAGGGTCCTAATTGAAATGAGCATACAAATACTCGAAAGTGGATTGGAGCAGTTACAGCCGGCGTGACGATAACTTTGAGGAGAGCTTCCAGTCGACCAGTACTCTTCGTGAGCCCACGGGTATAGCTGTGAACCTATTATTAAGATTCAACAGGCTGCCGAAGATCACATACCCCATTGTTTGCATATCACCAGGCATCTTCTTCAAAAATCCCTTAACAGCGTCAAGATCGATAAGTAATTGCTCCGCTCCTATCTCCTTCAATGGCCGACTCTTCACAAGGGAATTGGTAAATTTAGCAAGTATCAAGCTATGTCTATGTTAATGGGGCTACTTGGTCCATGTCACACGCACGCACGCACCCGCAAGCCTTGTCAAAAAAGTTGCGTAAATACTTCTTCTGTTCGACATGAGGCTTGATGGTCTCGACGACGTGCTCTGCTACCTTGACTACGTCGTGCGTGTATGGCGATTGACCGGTGACTTGACTAAGCGTGTTCCAAGCCGTTCTTGACATTGTCAGAAAGGCTGGTTCACAGGCCTGTTCGAGTTCTCGTAGCTGCACAACGATGGCGGAGGAAATCACACTGTAACGCCGTTAGAATCGTCCTAAGCGGAAAGTAGGGTGGCGGCGCACCTAACAAAGAGATCTCGCTCTGCCTGAAACGTTACTTTTTCCTTGAACTCCTCATCGATCTCTTGTCGTATTTTCTCTTCCAGCTAAGTAGTACAGTCAACATCTATTTCGAGAGTGTAAATGACGTAGGAACCTCTGCGGCTGTCGTTTGGCAGTAGTCCGCCGTGTTGATGATCATGCAAGCATGCTTCAGTTCATATGGGTCGAAGCGACTGTCTGTAGATCTCCTCGGTGCATTAATCGGCCTAAACATCTGATTAGAACCGACCAGGCCGCAATTGGCTTCGGGTTTACCGTTTAAGGCTGGTAAACAAAACCTCCTCTAGAGTAACCGTCGGATCGCAGGAGCGAGACAAAAGAGGCGTAACTTACCGGCATACACCTTGAGCCATTTCTTGTGCAATGTGCACAAATCGTACAAAACTTGGCCTCTCGAGTACTTGGCGCACTGTTCCAGGCTTTGCTGGTAGAAGTAAAAGAGCTCAGTTGAGGATGGTAACACGATAGTCGGTGATTCGTCTTCTGTACTTTCGTCTGCCGTTGATGAGCTTTCTAACGAACTGCGAGGTTGAGGGCGTGCCATTCTAATCTTGCGGTGTGGAGCGAGCATGTCGGCTAGTGCTCTAGACGCTTCTTGAGTGACCATGCTGTATTCATGACTTCGCCTCTTACCTCTCCTGCGCATCAACCAAGACTCCCAGGTGTGGCTCAAATGCTGACGACATGGGTTTCAATTGTTGAGCACGAGTTATTGCCACTGAGTTTAGTATTTCTTTGAACTTGTCATATCAATAATCAACGACACTTGCCACCAGAGCTTAACGTGAGGCTTACCGCAGTGGCCCATTTCTTGGCCATGTACGTCTCAAATTCTACCGTAAGCTGGAGATTGTCGAGGAGAGACTTTACAGAGACCGTCGAACCAGTCTTTGATAACAGAGATACTAGATCCTCCCTGGTCTATTTATTAGCCCCCAAAACTCGGACGACGAAAGGAAAGTATCCTTACCGCGTCGTCTCTGTGAACTTGGCCAGCAGGTACCACCCAACCCTCCACTCCCCTGGGAAAACCCTTCCCTGCTCCAGCTCGTGAGTTTGGAGCAGTCGCTTGAACCAAGCAAAGCGCCGCGATATATTGTCTAGCTGACCTGCCTCCTCTGTTGGCCGGAATATCCGCCGGTAGTCCTTGAGTTCTAATGCAACGTACCGATCCACAAGGTGCAAACGGAAATCATCGGAAAGCTGGTCAACGACCTTGCATGCGTCAGTGATGAGTGTCGGCTTGATTTGTTTGGATGGATCTTGGAGGAAGCTGAGAAGCGATCACTTCAAACACCGAAAGAGGGTACACGCATGGAACATACAATACGTCAAAATCTTCGTCCAGCTGGGTCCTCAGTTCCCCCTGTATCTCCTGTATGCGCCTTGAACACTGAGATATACGAGGAACGGTCTTATACGGCTTGAATGATTCGGATAGTTGCTTGACCGCCTAGAATTTTGAATGTAAATTAGACATGGAAAGAGGGGCAGGGAATAACCCACTGCGAGCGTTTGCGCAATCTCGGCGTAGTTTTTTTCTCCTCTCAGTTCTTGCAGCTGCGCCAACGCACTTACTACCCAAACCGCCATGAGCTCCTGCTAACCACCGGTGAAGCCGAGGACCTTACCTAGCATCTGATATCTTTTAAGCACCGTCATACTTAAAATCAAGTTCTTCTTCGCCGTATCCAGGACTTGGATATCTTTCGTGATGTTTTGAACAACAGCCTCAGATTCGGTTGCCTTTTCGCGAATACGTGACATCTGGCCTAGGAGATCCTAGCGGCAATTCAAGCACAGGAAAAACACATCAAGGAAAATAGCCAACGGACCGAGATCATTTCTTGTATTAATTGCATCCGCTCAGGGTCCTGCGTACGTCGAAGTTCGGCCTGCAGCGACTCGATTTCTTGCCGTAACTGAGCTTGTGTTTCATTCAGCCGGGAGTTTACTTCGTCTATGTGTGCCAATGAGTTTTCTGTACGGTAGCTTGTGAGTAAATCCGCATGCAGACCTATATGGAAGCGTGCATACCGTCAGGAAACAGATTGTTCAGTACCTTTGCAGGACTAAAATTACTTGTCAAGTCGTCGAATGGATCCGAAATTTCATCTTGCTTAATTTCAAGAATACGCTGGACGGCTAGGACAACCTCGTTGGGCAGCTCATCAACAAGCATAACGATGAAGGCTCTCAACTTGCGCCAACCCTACCCCTAACCCTACCCCCCTCTTGCCAATGTCTATCTTAATTTCAACGCCCAAGCATGCTATAAATGGTCTCTTCCAGTAGCGGGGACGAGGGCGATACGAAACAGCAGGTCACATTAACATACGAGGGGCATCCAATCTTCTCTTGTGCAAATTGTGCGGCTGTTATTGTAGGTTCATTGATCCCTCGTTTCGGGCGAGAGGTGATTGTCAAACGTTGGTTTTCAGGCATTACAAGATGAATTGATAAGCAAGGCATTCTCTGGCAGGGATGGAAGGGGGTAGTAAGTCGTTATCCTGACCGCGTCAGACCAATGCACCAAGTTTCGATTTACTACTAGCCTTATGCACTCGGCGACGAATGTTCGGCTGGGCAAAAGAGAAGATCGGGCACTGTTGTATGTACTACTATCCTAACGAAAACAACCTTCATGCGTTGAACGCGCCGATATAGGACTGGTGTACATACCGTGGCCGATGTCTTCTGTGTTGGATGCAGCGACCGAATCGGGTGGTTCTACCATAAGGCTGCTGATTTCTCGCAAAAGTACAAAGAAGGTAGGATTCGAGTTTCTTCTCAATGAATATCCGTTCTATCGAGCACATACAACTACAGGAAAGTATCTTCTCGAGAAAGAAAGGCTCATTAAGGAGAACGAATGGCATCTGGATGAATGACGTTGGTTTTGGTTGCAGGAACTATGCTTGGACCAAGTGCTGTCCGAGAGCTTCATGATTACGCCATTTTAGTTTCTATTCTTGTACTGCACGATACCTGCTGTTGAATAACGCAGCTAGTGAGTTAAATGTATCGATCATCTATCAGTAAATGCAAAATGATGTTTATTCATAAATATTCGCTTTACACCACCTGGAGAGTAGGTTTATTTTTAAGTATCAGACTATTGAAGCACCTTCTCGGCCTTTTCCCGTGCTGCAGCTTCCAGTTCTCCGAATGAGCCACTTTTGAGGCACATACTTCTAAAGATGCCATCTTGCTTCTGAATCAGATTCCATGGGGTATCGGATTCAACGATCTAGGGGGACAGACATTTTGAGTCATGTTAACCTCATTGCGACGAAACGGCATACCCGTCCTTTGTCTAACATAATGAGTCGATCATAGTCGATAACCGTACGTAGTCGATGGGCCACTGCAGCTCTAGTGAGAAGGGGACGGGAACATACGATAGGATGGATATCACAGACCAGTCAAAAGCAATGAATCCGTGAAATGTTCACGAATCGTTGTCTGAATCTTGGCATCTGTGGCAAAATCGATGCTACTCGTCGCTTCATCGAGAATGATGATAGAACTTCTCCTTAACAGCGCACGGGCCATAGCAATAAGTTGTCTCTGGCCTTGCGAGAAGTTGGTGCCTCCAGGTGACACTTGAGTTTGAAGACTAATGGACGTCTTGGGATCAATCTCAGTCAAACTCGTAGCAACTGATAAATTATCTGTCGTTTCTCTTCCATCGATTATAATTGATGCTGGCCTCGACACTTCAGGTGAGGTAGCAGCTGATGGACGGCCTGATGATGAAGGGCTATATCCAGTCATTTGAACCCGTTGGAGCACCTCAAGGCACTCGCTATCCTCATGTTCGCCTTTTCAAACATCAGATGTCAGCCCAAAACCGGGAAGTTATCCTTACCAAACGGGTCCAGATTGTCTCGCAGGGTACCGGAGAATAAAGTAGCATCCTGAGGGATGAATGTCTAGGCGCTTCATTAAGTCTTTGTTATAGTAATTGGACGAAACAACATACAATTCTCGAACGGAGATCATGTAGTCCAATTGTTGATATATCAATTCCATCAATAACGATCCTACCGCTCGTAGGGTTCACGAATCGGAGGAGACTCATGGCAAGCGTCGATTTACCGCTTCCTTGGGACGAAATGAGAAAGACGCAACGAGTAACATGTGCTTATCGTACCTGTTCTGCCTAGTAAGCCTACTCTCTCGCCCGCTTTCAATGTAAATGAAAGATCATGCAAGACAGGCGGAAGATCCGGGGCATACTTGATGCTTAAATTCTCGACAGAGATGAGAGCATTCTGGCTGGACATGGATGGCCAGTACGCCGGAACTCGATGAGATTCAATGACAGTAGGAGGTTCTTGGGGAAGATCGAGACTTCAAGCAACTGGTTAGCCAGCGACATATCAAGGTCGGAGCGGGCCACTTACTATTCAACAACACGTTCAACTGAGCTATAGAACAAACGTCAGCAAGGGAATAAAAGAAGCTACGTAGTAAAAGCGAACTTGAGGTCCAATTCAAGTGCTATAGACACCAGTCAGCAATTCCAAGCTCCGGACTAGCTTGCTACCTACCTGTCCAGAATCGGCAAGCCCAATAGACTGAGGACGTAAAAGACATAGCGCTCGTGATACACAAACCAGCCAGACCAGCAGCATTAGTCAAAGTGGCGATTGAGAACAAAGTAGTGATCAGGATGGAGAGTGCACCAAGAATATCGAAGTTCAGCAGCAACCAGCGGTTGGTCATCCAGAACATGTACCACATCTATGGAGCCCAGTAAGGATCAGATTTTGAGAGCGACTTTAGCCTAGGAACTGCCGCCCACACACCTTAGTCGTAATATCAACTTTCCGGTGAAGACTATCCAAGAACCGGCGTTCAGAGGAAAAGGCGCGGACAGTCACAATGCCCTCTAGTAATTCCCCGAAATGGGAGAAAATAGGGGATCTTGTATTTGACTCCATCCGGCGGAGGTCGCGACCGGTATTAAGGTATCCAATGGCCAATTCACGGTACGCGAAGCCGATCAAGAACGCGGGAATCAAGAAATATGGAAACACAATTCTACACCGGGCCTGAACGCTGACGCGACATAATACATGTTGAATGACTTACGCAATTGTCAAGATGGCAGCAAAGAAGCTAGCAAGCGACGAGTTTACGGTTTGCAGAGAGCCAGCCAGGCTCGTGTCAATGGTTTCTATGTCCTGAAGTTCTAGTTAGTGACTTTACTACTGCATTCGCACCTGCGGCTTACCTTGCCGAACCTGTTCATCATACGGCCTAAAAAGAGTATAAGGCATGTACTTTATTGAACTTGCAAAACTAACCTTGAGGGGTGGTATCATGGAATCTGAAGGTAGCACGAACAACTGCTACTAGAAGCTGCCTAGGTCAAAACGATCAACTTGCTGTCAGTCAAGGGACTGCAATAGGACAGACTTGAACAAGATCCGCGACGCCCTCAACGCTCCCGTATACTGCGCAGCAACTGAAAGAACGTTAACCAGAGCACCTCCGAGACCAATAGCAGCATAGACGCCGACATAGAACATCGGATGTTGTGTCGCATCCGGCCAATTGATTCCAAATGTTCCGCGACCTTGGTATGAGAGAGAATGATAATTCTGGTGGTGGTGATAGCCAATATGCCCATCTAGAGGAACCTCATGTTCTGGCGTCGCGAAAGACTTGAAAAAGAGCCAGGAACTGACATAGTCTTTACGATAGGCGTCACCCCAGATCTATATGGCAACTATAAGTATGTACGCGGCCTGCCAGTGTTCTCAGAGGCTCACCATGATCCAAGCTTTTTCGCCAACACTTAGGACCTGGTTGACAAGAACCAAGAAAGCAAGGAACACCCAGATATAGTATGCTCTTGATGTGCGGGTTATCACAAGGCACAAAACATGATCCATAGACACTTACGAAGCCTTGAGATAGCTCTTATACACGGACCATTGGACTCCCCCAGTCTCTCGATGTTCGTCCTTCACCAACTGACGGGGCTTCTTATTCTCGTCCGAACTCTTGCTGCCCTCGCCATATTCATCTGGAATAGAAGAGCTTTCAACGACTTCCTTCGCATGAGCTTCTACAGATTCGTGGGTAGTGATGTCATCCAGAACGCCTTGATCACGGAGCATCGTAACGGTCCCTTGTGTGTCTATCCTACCGTCTAGCATTCGAACCAGATAGTGTGCCCCAGGGAGAACCAGGTCAACGTGGTGTGTAACAAGAATCTGCGACCGGGTAATTATTGAGAAATGAAGCATATTGGCGTACATACCACCGTCCTATTCTCCAGTAAAGGGCCACACAACAGCTTTTCATATAAGAACCGAGCGGTATGGGAATCCTGACGATAATTTAGCTAACAGAGGATTATGATGAAAACACCGATCCAACTGACAACGGCACTCAATGGATCATCTAACAAAACGTATTTTGTTCGGGCGTACGCCGCGCGAGCTAGGGCGACTCTTGAAAGCTATTTCTCAGATCCATTCAAAGAGTGTCTAAAAGAATTTACCTCGCTTTCTGACCACCCGACAAATTCACACCCCTGCAGAACGGAATCAGTTAGCTTTACTCCAAACTACCTTGCTCACTCTCACCTAGCACCAATTTCGGTGGCATCGCCATCTTCGAGGACATCCAAATCGGGTCTGAGCGCACAACATTCAATAACTTGACTATATCTCTCCTCATCGTAAGGCGTGTCAAACAAGATATTCTCCTTGATAGACTGATGGCGCAACCAAGGTGTTTGTGCTGCATATGATATAGCATGCATTAACCCATGGCTATCCACTTTGCTTGTATTCTTGCACATAATGATCCGTCCACCAAGTGTGGTCATCTCGCCGAGTAGTGCCATCTACAACAAGCGATTGGCATTGTGACTTTATCAAACAGAAGAAACATACCAGCAATGCGGTCTTTCCTGAAGCAGTCGGACCCGTAACAAGTGTGAGCTGGCCTTCCGGGAACCTGACAGTAATATCCCTCAACTCAAAGCGGTGGTCTTGGGGGCTCCCTGGCGAGCCGGGTAACGTTGAGCCATCATCGATGGTCACAGAAACACTATCGTCTTCACTAGGCGTTGATAGATCTGGGCTGTCGACTTGATTAGCTTTTCCTTGATCTTGTAAACTCTCGATCTCATTCCATTTGAACGATGCATTCTCGAGACCCAGCCCGTCCTCCGAGTGTTCGGTGGGTTCTGATTTGAGAGAAGAAACTTGCGAGGAAACTTCATCTTCGTCGAGGAAGGCAGAGATACGTTTAAGACAGACTCCAGTCTCGCATAGGCGGATGAGTAGGTGAAAAGGAAGGGAGATAGTAGCTTTACCTGGAGAAGTTGGACGATGAATGTTGGGACGACATTGAGAGGCGTCCTAATGCGAGCTATGAATAAGAGAGTAAGCAAGGGCATAAATCAACCCACCGGACCATGTTGAACAGTGCAATTGACTAAAGTAAATTATTAATAAGTGAAGAAAAGAGAGAGTTGGATACTTACCGTAAACGCGACGCTGGTTGTCAGTTCGTTCCCTTGAGCAACAAACACGAAGAAAGACAAGATCGATACGAGAATTGGGGCACACATCCAAAGCATATAGAACATCACAGAGTTGATGCGAGCTATTAGAGACTCAATATCAGCCCCCTTATAATATCGATTCCGTCCGGAGAAGAACTCACCCTTGGCCATCCAGCCCAACTCGAATTCTCTCGCATCAAGTACTCTGTCAATCCATTTACCCTCCCATGCAAAGAATTTGATGAATTTTACCTGTAACAACATTATTTCATTCAGTCAACTGATTGACTTCTGCAATGTGAGACTCACGGCACCGATCAATTCATTTACGACCCCCATACGTTTATCTCTCGCGGCAAGCAAGCCTTTTTGAATCCTAATGCTTCGTTTCGAAATAAAGTTATTCAGCGGCCATCCAATGATAAGAACCGCGAGACCAGAGAACGCGCTCCATCCCAAAAGTCTGAGGAGATGTTAGTTGGTGACCACGCCCGGTACAAGGACGAGCGTACTGGTAGAGATAGATCCCAGCAATAACAATCTCAAAGGGTGCTGTAGGGAGCATTATCAGTACACCGCAGACGCAGACTTCAGGTAAGTCACCTACCGCCATATATCATATACATCATCGTTACCATCCCCGAGATCTAATAATTCCCAAATACTTAGCGCCACACCATGGGCTAAGCAGAAAACTTGCCCTGTTAGCGTCACCAGCCATCAAATTAACAATCTTTCCAATATCAGCTCCTGCTTTAATATCGTCCTGCTTTTCTTCCTTCTTCTTTTCCTTACTCTTCTTATCTTTTTTACCTTTCTTGCCTTATAACCCACCGTTAGTATACTACCCCACAGAGAACGGTAACACACATACCAGATGGATGCTTCACATCTCCCTCCTGCTTTTGATCCTGACCCTGCTTATTGACAATACCCGAATAGTCTTTCCGTTTGAGGGCTTTGTCATATATAGAAGCCATAAGCTCGGACCGGATCCTCGTCGTTGCACGACGACCGAACCATAGATGTTGCAGATCAACTTGGGTCTTAAGGGGATGGTAAATAAAAGGAGCATATAAGAAGGGATGGCACGGAACCTTGGCAATCGCACATATGAAAGCGAGGAACGCATATATGTATGCTTGCGAGCGGCTTTCGGGGGTCGGATCGGGTGTGTTGACCAAATCAAGGATTCGTCTGAAGGACGGAGAGGTCAGAGGTGGTAAAATAAGAGAGAGATGGGACGGGCATACTTCAAGAAGAAAGGACCTGCATAATTGAATAGTACGCTGACGATAGTGAGAGTAACATCCAGACTGCATGGCGATGAGCCAGGGACTCGACATAATCAACTGGAGGAGCATACATGATATCCGCAGTGTTGGCAGCCCACAGCCGACGTAATAGCGATGAACGACTTTAAGACCCGAAATCATATATTTGTTGGAGAGGTATGAATATGGATTAACGAACCGAATTTCATTGAACCGGAGGAAAACGGGTCTTGATTGCATAGTAGGACTTAGATCCCAGATATTGTTTTCTTGAAGAGTTGAATAACGACCCTATCAAATACAGACAATTGGCCAGTGGGCTCGACGACAACGAGAGGTGGCACACCTTCTTGATCAACGGGTATATCCAGCTAAAGCTTAACCAGGTCCATACTGGCACATAGTCTTCCGGAGTAGTAGTGTGTCCCTTTAGAATAAACATTAGCCTTGGATACACTCGACAGTACAGTCCTCTATAATGGACAGAATGGACCAGAACAATACTCACGAGATCTTCCTTCGCAACCTTTCCACTCGGAATCGCAAATGGTATTGCGGTAACGATAATGAGTAATCCCAGGGTAGCAACCAAGTTCAACACAAGTGCCGCCAAAGCGACAGCGGGGGGGAACGATATATCCAAGACGAAATGGTCATAAACCACGCTTCCAAGTTGAAAGACAGCAGAAACCAAAAGTAAAACGTATAGATAAAACAAGTCCATGGGGGCGACAACAATTGGACGAGCGAGCGGTCGTACGACCGTGTAGAGCCACGTAAATGCAACGAAAAAAGGCAACGTGCTTGTCCATACAGATCCAGCATCGTTGATCAGGTTGTATGAAGCGAAAGAGAGCCAACACAAGGCTTCCGCAAGACCAACGAACGCAATGGATCCCGTCCTCCACATTATCGCTACATTGACTTGTATCTTCCCCTTCGTATCAACAACATGACCTTCTTTTGTGCTCTCCACACTCGCCTCGGCTTCTTCTAATGTCAAGAAGGGCGTAAATGGTCTTTTAGCCACCTTCGTTACTTTCTGGACAACCTTAGGTAAGGGTAGAGCTCGGAGGCAGAGAATGAAAGCAAGAGCAGCAGGAACGAGGGAGCTCCATGAGGATCGGATACATGGGTCTTGAAAGTTAAAGGGTCCCGCAGAATCGCAGAGGCCCATGAAAGTTTTGAACTTGTTAGTTGGAAAGTCGAGTGACGAGTCCTGCCCTGTATGTTATTCCAATTTTGGAAACCGCCACTCCCACGTTCTCAATCCCTTAATCCCCGCCTATTAGAACGCATCTTATCCGCTGTCTATCCCCCATCACTTGGATCTTGTTCTGACGGCCACTCGCGCTTGCAAATGTTAGGATTAATGGCGATACAGACAATTGTCGGAAACTTCCTTTTTGATTGTGATCGGAATTCTAATCAATTTTGGAGATTAATAACGACTTCGCATTCGATTTATCCCTCCCGCTCACGCGGCCACGTCGAACAACCTAAACTACAACAGGAAGCTTCTCAATATCCTCGATGAAGAACCATAGGGCATTGGTGGCATATTCCTTGGGTTCGACTGGCAAATATAACAATGGCCCACAGGAGACCTGATCCAAGCAAGAGTAGTGTAGATCAATAAACATTCGCAACCTACCTGAGTATTCTCGTTCGGCTCATCCGTATCGAGGAACCATCCAGCGCCCGGCTCGCTAACGGACTCAACGTACTCAACCCTTTAAAGGGTTAGCACCAGCGGGATCAAATATAAAGAGAGGGCATACTGACGTATACAAATCAAACGGAATCTCAGGATCATTCTTCTGCGGGTTAGTCATCTTTCCACCTTTCCACCTTTCTCTCTGAAAGATTGTCTTGAGCGACAGCGTCCTATCCCTCCAATTGAAGAGCATATCTTCCATCATCGCTCTCGGTGACTATCCATCACAGATCCATAGTCAGTCAGCCATTTTCAGAGTTACTTGCAAAACGGGGATACTTGATGTCAATCACATTATTCGCAGTCGAAATTTGCAGCCTGTTGCTGATACTAAGTAGGCGATGGGCGTGGACCTACCTTTATACTCAATATCCAACGTGCCATATCGGCTGTCAATAAAGGCGGAGGCAAGCCAATGCCGACACTTACACGGCTAGGTGAGAAAATTCTAAAAAAGCGCCCGAGATCGCATCTATCAACGCAATATTTATAATATGTCATTCTGTCAATAAATTTACGTTACAATCGGATTTTTTTGAGTTGTTGTTATAATGTCTGAACCTGACGGTCGGCCCGATGTTTGTTTGGATATCGATTTTATACATCCTGACGATGTCTCCCTGATGTTCGCTCGTAGGATGTCCGCTAAACATCTGATCGAGGATATCCTCTAGATATTATTTAGATGTCCCCCAGACCTTACCACGATATTTATATGGGATGTCCGCTGGGTCAAGTAACGTCAAACGATCCTTGGATTTACTCAGAGGGGCAAGACATTTCCGAGGACATACACATTCAACACATAGTACTATATTTTTGCAACGAGTACAACG
Source organism: Amanita jacksonii TRTC168611 (assembly GCA_000497225.1). Lineage (NCBI taxonomy): Eukaryota > Fungi > Basidiomycota > Agaricomycetes > Agaricales > Amanitaceae > Amanita > Amanita jacksonii. Next base: position 456 of record AYNK01004049.1, on the reverse strand, counting down.
CGATATCTACATGCATGAACACAAGGCACTAATCCGATGACATTATTAAAAAACAGGAGAGACATGAAACAGAGAAGCATGTGATTGAAAAAGGACCCATATTTGGTCACGAAAGTTCGCTAAGCCGTCTGGACTGTCGTCGAAAAGAACATTGTATTGCCGACTCCAACCTACGCACCCGCCTTCGTCCAACCATTCATGTATGAAGGTGCCGTCAAGTGCAATACGACAATCCCAGACAGGCCAATTCCCGTTTGGAAAAGATGGGTATGCAGCGACGAATGCCATCCAGAATACGTCTATTCCCCACGTCCATTCTTGACTTTTCAATGTCTTGACATCGTTCACCAACCAGTTTGATATAACCTCAGCGAGGTTTGACCACAATTGTCCATCTTGGTAATTGAAGGATGGCGCGAGAGGTAGGAATGATATTGGAATTTCTTGCGCCTCTAT
>AYNK01004798.1:0-29836 GCA_000497225.1 Amanita jacksonii TRTC168611 | reverse complement strand
CATATATTTATCCTTGGCGGCCCAGGGGTCCATCAGGTTGAGAGGATTGACTTGAATACTGCTTTGGGGCAGTATTGTACTCTTTGCGAACACGAAAAAAGAAGTTGATGATACATGAAAAGGGAATGGAGATCAATCATTTCCTTCCCGTCTGGTGTTGGCCCCGAGTCTGCTGCTGTGCATGAGGACGGGTTTGTAGGATTACTATTTGTCGCTGACCTATTCAGATATTTAACGCAGCACACCCAGAAAGCACCGAGGCGCCATATAACAGTTGGGCATTGACTCCGATGCCAAGAAAACGATTGCCGTAATTGGGAACCAACGTAGCGGATCGTTTTTGTTCCCTATGAAGCCTTCACTGCCGTAGAGCTGGTGTCGTGATGGGTCCTGAGACCCTGGCGTCAGTCCGATTTCCCCGTCGACAACGGATTTTGGGACGATTACGATGCTTTTGCTCTTTCGTTTAGCTTTATGTAGATTGGTATATACAGTACCACAAACTATAGCCGTCTGAACCAGCAATGATAAACTAACTCACCAAGACCACCGCTTCTGAGCATAATCGTCTCATTTGATTTGAGTAGAGGATGGAATGCAACGCCGAGCTTTCTATTTGTGGTAGCGATTGTTGAACGCTAGCGGCTAGGCGCCCTGGCTGATAAACGGCGTGGTCTTAGACAAAAGAGTTTGAGAGAAGTTGGCGGGGTACACGATACTGTGAGAACCGCGTGTGCCAGTGGTTCACCTACATGACTATGTGGAGACGCGTGAATTTTAATTCCAACGGATGATTTACGAACAGACGCAGACAGATATCCAAAAACTAGGGCTGAGAGTATAGATAGATACTATGATCGACGGCTATATCATGGATGGTAGAGAGAAAGAGCAAAAGGAAAACATATGTAGACAGAGAAGCGGGCATAGACATTCGAGTGGGGAAAAGGAATGGGTGAATAACAAAAAGCGTGAACATGTACGTTGGCGGGATATCTCATTAGGCAAAAGAAAAGGATGGTATCCAGCAGCTAATGGAAGAAAAAAAATAAACGGGCGGCAAAGAGTAAGGATCTGCCTTGAGATTGTAGGGAGCGTATAAGAGTTTGTCCTGCAAAACACTGAATCGATGAGAAAATGTCAAACCCCTGGGTAGCCATGTCGTTACACACAATCAGAAGTTTGATATAAAAGGTGCCATAAACGAAGTTGGAAGATATGGCTGAACCTAATCGTCTTCTTCCTCTTCTTCTAGGACGTTGTGGAGTGGAGCGCCGTGTACGTAGCGAGTAACTTGGTCATCAGTAGCGGCAAGTACCAAGGAAGCTTCTTGGACTGGCTGAACCTCGTCAGCAGGAGCAGCAGCGGCTGGGGCTGGTTCCTTAGGGAGCGGCCTCACGGGAATACGGCTGGCGGGAGCCGCCACCGGCGCTGGTGGGATAGTAACAACTTGAGGTGCTGCAGTAGTTCCTCCCCGTTCACGTTCACGGTACATTTCAATCAGCGCTGCCGTCCTGCTCTGTGGAGCTTGCGTCGACGTTGACTCGGGAGAGGGAGCACGATGCTCATTTGTTTGGTGCTGGGGTGGTGGTGGTGGTGGTGGTGGTGTGAGAGGTGGTGTTGATGGTTCTTGTACCGTAGGCACTTTCACATCGGTCACAGCGGAGATGAAGGTATTACTGTCAGCATGAGGCGCCTGCGCAGTCTCTGAATGAGGTGGTCTGGCAACATCCTCCTGCTCTTCGTCACTGTCATCCCTAGCCAGCTTGGCCCTAATCTCGTCCTCAATATCAGAGGAATGCGGCGGCATCTGACGCCTTTCGGGGTGCAAATCAAAATATCCAGGCCGTCCTTGCCTTGCCTTCATTTTCGCCTTCATCACTGCCTCCTTGAGTTCGTCTTGGTTCTGCTTTGGTCCTGCCTCCAACTCCTCCTCCTCCTCCTCTTCCGCATCTCCGCTTTCGCCAGGTTCGGAATAAGCGGTACTCCTAGTACCATCACTCGTCCTGGGGACAGTTTCGATCTCGTCGATTTCTAGGTCCTGGACATGCTGGTCAAGACCGTAGTCACGATCAACCCTATCCATCATGCTAGGCGGGGACGGTGAGCGGTTCTTGACAGCCGCCAAGACCTGTGCCACCTCCATACTCGCCAGGTCCGGATCTGAATGGGTCTCTCTCAGACTCTTCCTCTTCGGGTCGTGTTCGCCCAACAACCTCTGCTGGTTTCCCACCAAAATATCCACCCACGCATCGTCTTTCGACTGACGTCGACGCTGCTTGACACTTTCAGTCTCATTGGTATTGTTGTATTCGTCATCACTATAACTCGCCATCCGTGTCTCAAAGTCCACGACTGAGTACGGTACACCCGACTTCCTCTTCGAATTGGGGCTGGGGACTGATACCACGTTCGCCGGAAGCCGGAAACGCGAGTGACGCTTTGCCGATATGGGCGACCCCATCATAGAGATCTCGACTGTAGGTTCTGGCAGAATCCCAGGATCTTCAAGTTTGGGCACTGGAGGAGGCGGGTTGGCGACAGCCTCAACAATTGGAGGCTTGGACAATGAGGGAAAGGTCAAAGATCTAGGTGTCGATGGTAGATCTCCTTGTGAGATAATGGATACGCGGTTGGGCTTGGAAGTAGCCGATATGACTTTGGTTGGGCTCTCAGCTTGAAGAAGACCTTCAAATTCGACTTCTCGGTAGCTCGGGCTACGAGGAACGTGGCCGACCTGGTATGGCCTACCGTTGAGAGTCGGTGCCGGTTTCCATGACTTGGGCTTTGTGTTGAAAAGAGACGGTAGTCTCTTCCTGGATGTTGATGTCTGCGCAAGCTTCTGGCGATACTCAAGCGGCACAAATTCCTCAAAAAGAATCATCAATGTGGCTGTGCGGGGATCTGATGTTCCAGAAACAGTTGTCGTCCCAGGAGGCATCGCCTTGAACTCAACCTATTCAAAATGTAAGATTGATGTGTGTGTGTGGAAGACTGTAATCGTCATAGATACTCACGAGTGACCAGTTGGTATCCCTATCAACATCTTCACATCTTTCGTTGTCCATCCATCCACTCCCATAAATCAGATCACAAAAGACATCAACAAATGCTTCCTCAATCACTTCTTCGTTGAATACGACGGGCTCCGTGTCCCATCCAAAGTGGGGTAAAGACTTTTCAGCCTTTTTCAACTTTTTGGAGATCTCAACCTTTTGCGAGGGCCATGAAGCTACCGTTTTGATAATGGGACTGCTGAATTGAAGAGTAGCACTAAGTGGCGTTTCAGAACGCGAGAAGCCCGCAGCTGAGAAGTCGTTCCATGACAACGTTTGACGTTTCCTAGTACGTTCCTATTTTTGAAAAAAAAAGAAAAAGATCATTGAAGATGAAAGAGGACGATAGATGATCCAAAACACCAACCTGCCGGGCACTCTCATTAAGATCAAACTGGAGCTTCTTGTTATCATCACCAATCCCACCAAAACCCATACTTTCAAACTCTCCCCACTTCAAATCGGTCAGGCTCCTAAACCGATCTTCGCCTTCGCGTGAGTTGAATCCAAGGCCCAAAAAGTCTTTCTCGCAAGACGTGCCGCTGCTGTTCATGGAAGAGACAGTTGACATATACGAGGAAGTCGAAGAAGCGGTGGTCAAGGTGATCATTTCGTAACCGGGCCCGGAGTCAGGATGCAAGTTGGGAGGCATATTCATGCGCTTCTTGAAAGATTCGGAATATTTGGGCGGCAGCTTTAACGTGGGGGGAGTGACTCTTTCCCACTCCTTGGATGTATACAACGCGTTTGAAGGTCCTGGGTTCGTTCTAGATGACATTCTAGATCCCCACTGCGCGGCAGTCTTGACCAAATCTTGCGAATACAAGCGGACATTTCTCCGTACATTGAGGATTCTAATGGTGCGTGCTCCTTTGCGCGGTTGGGTATCTCTCTTGGGCTCACCTAAAAACGGAAGGGAAGTCGGGTATCTTTTAATCCAGTCTTTGAGTCTCACAGGCACACCGAGAGCGGCGGCGGCACTGCCCGAGGGACCTGTGCGTGGGGTATCTTGCCAACGGATAAAGGCGAGGATAATATGTTCCATGGCGTTCGTGGCGCGCAGGTAGTGAACATAAACATGGTGAAAAGCTAACGATGCTGGACCTAGTCCAAAAAATAGCGGACCGAAAAGTGGGGAGAGGGTAGGAGGTGTATGGCCAGATGAGGTACTGTTGGCCGTCAGTCTAGTGAGTAAGATAAGAACGGTCTTGATGATGGATTGGATTATGGGTGACAACCCATCTAAGAACGTTTGAAAATGGCCTGGGGGATACCGTTGGGCTACAAAAAAAAAACGCTCATTAGACGCCCCGCAAGGGGTTTACACAGCCTGAGGTGCCGACGACGAACCTGCTTCAGACTCTCGAAACTTGAGATAATGCTCCCAAGCAATCAAACCTCGCACTTCCTGACCTTGACTTACCCTCACCGCCCTCGCAAGGCCCCAACGAAGACACATCCCGAGCTCATACAAGCCCGCAAAACGTGCTTCGTCCCTCCACTTTGCCTCAGCCTTATCGACGGACGGACTGGACCTCATGTCACATGTGTCCAAAAAAGACCTAATGAGGCGTTTGACAGAAGAATAGGAGACATCCAGTGCCGTGGTTGAAAAAATAAAAGGGGACGTGATGCCGCCCCGATGGCTCAGCTCTTCCGTGACGACGTTGACGAGGCGGCACAGCTGCTCGGGCGCCAGGACGACGTGGCGCTCGTAGGACAGAAAGCCATAGTCTTGCAGCTTGGGTCGCGTGTCTCCGGTTTCCCTGTTCCGTGGTGGTTCGAGGCTAAGGGGTAAAAATGCGCCTTCTACATATTGGGGGAGGGGGAAAGGAGTAGGGGAGTTCCGTGCAGGGTCATACTTTGAGTTTCCGAGAGTTTGTGAACGGTCGTTGGGCTTTTTCTTGTCTTTGGGAGAAGAATGGAGGCCGTCGTGGGTGTTGCTGGAGGCTCTAGAAGAGACTCTGCCAAACTCGTCTGGACGAGGGGAAGAATAGTCAGAGGGAGAAAGGAATGTGGAAGACTTTTTCTTTGAAGCTGAATTTGCACGAGAACGAGAGAACAAGCTGGGCATCGAGGTGGACGATGATGAGAAAGAGAGAGCGCCGTGTGTTTCGCAAGTCCGAATCTGGGTTTTTTCGGAAATCTCCGACTGTCCCTGAACACACACACACAGAGTCTCTTTAAGTGTACTCTTTCGAACGACTACCTCCAGTAAATAACGGCTTAAATTTACTAGAAATCCCATACGTCACTCCAGCTGATCGTGATTGCATCGGAGGTGTCTGTTTGTTCACTATTCAGCCTGTCACTTTGAAACAGAAAACAAAAACAATCTCACAGGAACGCTAATCCCTTCAAATTTATTACCCTTCTTGATTGGAGCTGTTTTCAGCGCTCCCAACTTCTCCTGCCAATCCCATCGTTCTTTCTTCTGCGCTGTCTTACTGGGTAACTCTGGTATTATAAACCTCGTGTTCTTATCCCGAGGCGTGAGGTTAAGATATGTCTCCGGCACCTTCCTTTCCAACATTTTTCTGTCAATCACGGAGCCAAGCCCTGGCGATGGCCTCGGAGTCCCAGGAAGCCCGAGCCCCCGAAACCCACGCGGTACTGCCGCAGCTACCGGAGGCGGGGGAGCATAAGGCACGTCTTCCGGTGTCGTAGAATAGCAGCTTGACGACGACGGCGTCCGGGCGCGCCCTGTAGGAACATTTCCCGTCCTCCCCGGTGTGAGGCCAGCCGTCCTCGGTCCACTGATTTTAGTAGCTCGCACAAGCCGTGTTGCGGGTGGTGCTTGCAGTTGGACAAAACCAGATCCGAACAGTGGAGTGGGAGCAGGTCCGTCGACCTGGTTGGCTTCGATCGTCGCGATGGCGTCTCGTTCCCTGCGTGTCCGGCGGCGGTGCCACCAGATGAGCAGACAAATGATGAGAATGAGTAGTAGGGCTGATAGGTAGGTTGAGTTCGTTGCCATTTTGTGTGTCAGAGAGGGGAGACATGGAGACTTACTGCCAGCTACCCAGAGACCAACACGAGCGTGGACAGGTAATTTGTTCCTGCATATGATGGTGCCAAATCTGTGTAAGAGAAGGTCAATGATCCAGCAGAAACGATGTCATAACATTGACACTCACGAGTCATAACAAACCTTTGTCGCAGAAACGACTGGGAGAGCAACCACTAGCCAAAGAATCGTGATGACATTCAACCAATCTTTTTCACCGCATCCATTCACATCAACCCGCCAAGACGCCGAGATGGAATAGAGTAGACAACATGAATTGATAGAAGAAGCACAAGGGATGGTAACAACATTTGCCGAATCAGCAACCATCACTTAAGCGACAAACCAGACAAAAAACCACTCACAGGTGTCCATAAGTATCCCCAAAGGAAGAATCTTACCGTCAGTTGTCCGTTGTCGTCCCTTGTTCCAGCAAGGTCGACGTTAACCAAACACCAAAGGACCCTCAAGGATTTGGTGAGGAGGTGGGGGGGAGGGGAGAAAACCGGTTCTGGTTCGTCTGTGGCAGCCGCACAGCGGCGTTCGAAGACGAAGGAGGAAAACAAAGTCGAGTTGCTGAGGGGGAGATCAACTCGGTGCAGTCGGATCCCATCGGGGCCTGAATATATTCGGAATTGCTCCTGTGTATTATCCCCATTCAGGCCAAACCAAGCATAGCCACCACCGACCGAGGCGCGCAGAGTCTTCCGATTGCGCTCTAGGCTGTCCTTTGGCCCCACGAATGCCTCACTGTGTCGGAAAATATGGTGGGTGAATGTACCATCAATGGACGTTGATGCGTCCGTCTTTTGGAATCGTGTGCATGGCATGGTAGGTAGAGACATGAAACTGAAACTGAAACTGAAAAAGGAGGCAGTACACGGGCTCTTTCCTTAACTAATTCCCGAGGCTCCCATCCGTGCTGTATCCTATCTCCTACCCAGCGGCTATGCTAGGTGCCTTAAGCCATCACGCCCCTTGCCCTAGAATTGGTAATTGCCGCTTCTTTTACAGTTTCATGGTCGGCTAGAACGAGCCCATTCTTACCATTTTCATTGGACTTTGTGGAATTATCACCGTTGCCGCGGTATTCATGGCAGCTTGGGTCTTATACATAATGTGCCCAAGAGAAACGTAAGTTGAGTTTCTTCGACTCTGTTGCCCCATAGGGTATGTATGCCGTATTTATCAGGAGAACGGTAAGATATACGATCGCGTTCGTCCTACTGGCGAGGAGTCTGTTGCATCCAGCGCGAAGGACTGGGAGCGATACTCACGACATCATTCATGCGTTCATTGCGAGCCATGAACATCTTCGGTTCGGAAGATGACTATGGTGGAGAATATATGGAACTCAACTGAATGCTACAGTCACCACCCTTCATAACCCATACCCACCCCTCTGGGCACCACGAGTCATCCCTTAGCAACAGAGATCATAGATCAAGCTTTCTCTCTGTCAATTCAGTGGCCTGCATGAGGTACAGGTTATACAGTGATCTTGCTTAAAAGGGTATGGGTTATGGGGGTGACAACTGTGTTTGGATTCTCCTCCGCCCAATGTGTCAATTAGGAGGCAAGGCACGTACCACGAGAAGACTCGAAGAAAGCCACAACACAACTTGCGAGATTAATAAACGATGAACTGTATAATACTTGCAAGCCACTTGTATCGTATCGACGAGAAGCATGCCAGCAGTGTACAAAAACGGCGGTTTAACGTGGCCTAGGCCACTTGCCAAAATAGACCTCACCCAATACCTCCTGGCGGTCGTGACGCTTGTTCATTACAGTCTACATGGGATAGCTGCTAGATCACCCTGGACATGAGGCAGCGCGAGGTAAGGCATGAGGGGGATGATGTGTAGATGAAGAGATCACTTTCACATTTAAGTATATGTGTTTACCTTCAAGCAAGGTCGGCTGCCACACTCTCTCCCCCTTTTTATGTACGCTACCTCAACAGAGGCGATAGGCTAACGACTAGCGCGACATACGGCTCGCTGAGTGGATTGTTCAAGCGTGCACTTGTACTGGGCGGCGGGGGCCGGAAATTGAGTAGGTCCGAGGCTCCTGTCCGCTCCGAACCTCTTGGCATAGGGCTTTGGGTAGTATACCATGGAAACGGTTAAAATAAACAAGAAGGTTCATCAAGCTAGTGGCGTTTGAATACCCATTCCAAAGTGCAGCACTCCGTATTCTCGTAATGCCGGCGCCACCTGTCACTTTCATATATATACAAAACAGTCATACTGATTTTTAGAATATATTTTTCTTATACTTTTCCCTGACCGCACATCGAACTTTGGGCCTTGACTGTAGCAGGATTATTATGACAATTTCTTGGCGTATCCCATGCTACTTGATATTCAGTCTGCCTCGTTGAGGCGTTTGGTCAGGACAAAATTGGACCCTCAGAGCAGGTGACCTCACTAACCCCGCACTTTATTGGCTGGGCCTCGAACGTGCCTGGGATAAAAGGAAGGGCCATCAGATTTAGATCATATAATGTAGCCCAATCCCTATAGACGAGGGCGTAGGTCAGCTGTCCCTTTCTTTCCACTCCCGCCATTCTTATGGCTACCGGATCCAGCCATGCCAACGGAGGCGGAACAAACGATGGACTTACCCTCACTCTCGACGACCGCCGCAGAGCTGCACTAGCCGAAATCGACAATGCCAAGTTCTCATGGTTCCATTTTAAAGTCTGCATGGTTGCGGGTGTAGGCTTCTTCACTGATGCGCACGTCATCTATATCTTCAATGTCTTCATCCGCTTTTCGCTGACGTGTCCCTTCTCTAGCTACGATATCTTCGCCATTGACATCGTTACAAAAATGCTAGGCTTTGTCTATGAGAAAAGTGAATCGTTTTTTCTCGCCGTTCCATTGTAGCGCTCAACTATGGTGCAGGTGGGGCGTTGTCCAGCAGTCAAGAGCTCGGACTTAAGGTGGCGACGCCCATTGGAACCCTATTTGGTCAGATTCTCTTCGGTTGGCTCGCAGATCAAGTAGGGCGAAAACGAATGTGTAAAGCTTTAAACACTTCTGTACCGTGACCCAGATAGCCCTTGACGTCCTTTGTCACTAGACGGCATCGAGCTCATGATCATGATTTTCTCTGCCTTTGCTCAATCGTTATCTGGAACCGCACCGGTCACGAACATTGTTGGCGTTTTGATCGTTTGGCGATTCATCGTAGGTCTCAGTGTCTTGGGCCCTAAAACCTCATAAGCTGTAATATTTTGTCAGATGGGATTTGGCATTGGAGGAGACTACCCACTCAGTGCCATCATTGTCTCCGAATTCTCGCCCGTTCACGTCCGAGGTCGTCTGATGACAGTGGTAGTGGCTTCTCAGGGATTGGGTAATTTTTGTAAGTTGTAGTTTTCTTTCTTCGCCAACTTCAGCTTATGGCCATTCCCAGGTGCTTCTATCGTCTCCCTGGTAGTTATTTCCGCATTCAAAAGGCCTCTTTTGACCGAGGCGCCAGCCGACGCTCCTTCAGTCGACTACCTCTGGCGCGTCCTCATCGGCCTCGGATGCGTTCCAGCGACCCTTGGTCTTTACTTTCGTCTTACTATACCAGAAACTCCTCGTTTTACTGTGGATATCGAACGCAACTTGGATCAGGCGCGAGCAGATATCGACACTGCTATATTACGCGAAGAGGTGGACTATAATGCTGATCATATTCACCGTATCCTTGTTCCAAGAGCAAGCTGGCACGATTTCATACGATATTTCAAACAGTGGAACAATTTCAAGGTTTTGTTTGGTACCTGCTATTCTTGGTTTGCCATCGACGTCGCCTTTTACGGCCTTGGGTTGAACTCATCTACTTTAGTACATGATATATTCTTGAATTCCTCAAGTAGTTTGGGCATATATCACTCCCTTCGTGGTGCCGCTACCATGAATCTTGTTATGTCGGCTGCCGGTTTAATTCCAGGCTATTGGGTTTCATTCGCATTTATTGACTGCTGGGGTCGAAAGGCTATTCAAATCATGGGTTTCAGCGTACTTGCAGTTCTTTTCATCGTCACCGGTGCGTTTTTGTGTAAAAAGGACATAGAAGATGCTTTTAAACGAGGGAGCGTAGGTGCCGCGTATGACCGCCTCACGGCGACTGGTGCGGGCAAGAAGGCCACCATTTTCCTCTACTGTCTTGCTAATTTCTTTCAAAACTTCGGGCCCAACACCACAACGTTCATTATCCCGGGCGAAGTATTCCCTACCCGCTATCGTTCAACATGCCATGGCATTGCTGCTGCAAGTGGAAAGCTCGGTGCTACTATCTCCTTAGTAATGTTTTCTGAACTTAAAAAGCGCCCTCGATTCTTCAGTCGTATGTCAGTATTTCAATATTACAGGGTATCAGATACTGATGGCTTAATGGTTAGGTTGGAAATTCTTGTCGTCTTCATGGTTACTGGTATCGGGTCAACCCTGCTGCTCCCAGAGACGAAGGGGAGAACCCTTGAAGATTTATCAAACGAACGTCAGAGAGGTTTTGTTCAAGTCTCTGCTGATGGTGAAAACCGGATGACACAATTATCTTCGGAAACTTGATGAGTAAAATTACTGCTCAAGCTGCAACGTAACTCCCCGACGAGCCTTCAAGCTTAAACTGTGGTTCATGTCGATCAAGGGCGCATACATAAGGAGCTCTTCTCCATAAATGGCGGCTTTAGATAGCTTCAATAAGGAGGAGGGCGTGGTGGGCCTAGTGGGACCGGGGGATCATTGCTTGCAGTAAGACTATAGTTGTAAAGACCTTATCCTGGTGGATAAGGTAAAACACGCAGCTGTAACAGAACGGGACCAAGACGTGTATTGAATACTCTAGAGTAATAGCAGAAGGGATGCAGGTATATGGAAGAAGGAAAGAAAGAAGAATGAATCACTCTATGATTGTCCCCTACGTTTTGTTGATCCAACACGTGATCTATGATGTAATCCAAAGGATCTAGAGGTTGGCAGCTACAGCAGGCCAGCGGTAACTTTCAGCAATGTGTAGTAATTACCAGAAAACCGGCGAAATTTTTCCGCACGATAAAACGAGGGGATCGAAATCTTGATTCTGGGAAATTTCCGGTAATTATAGGCCGTTACCAGACTAGGGATGTAGGCTAGCTCATGTGATAATGCATAAAATGTTTCAAGTTGGACCGAAATCCCCACGGTCTGGGAATCTTTCATCACCAATGTTCCCGACTTACCAAGTTGTGTAATGGAGCGATAGGAACCGATGTTCTTAAGGGGTTATTCCAGAAAGGATCTTCCCATGTACGTCGTTATCAACCAATAGCCAATGACACTCCCCTGCGGCTTCCATATTGGCCAAGCCTAGGCCATTTCTTTCATGGGGCATGCAATCTGTGTGATTATTTGACCGTACAAACAAGGAGACGCAGAATGTAACGACTGATGGTGGTCATGCCTGCACGATGAACAGCTGGGTACGAATATCTCTTTCGTCCCTGCATACACTCAACCCCTTGTATCCAGTTGCTAATCCAAAGGTAGCGACTAAAGTCTTTTTCCTGATTGTTGTTCAGGGTCCGGTCCGGCGCGGCCTGGCGACAGAAAAGGAAGATCGTCATCACAATGTATGCGTACAAAGATGGTACGGAGTGGCCATTCTTAAACGCGAGGTTCTCACCAGTGGCTACCGTCCCTTGATCCTTCCGTCAACTTGAGGCCACGCCAAATTGACACTCGGCCATGGTCATTCAAGCCTCCTTAGACATAATTGCCGCTCTGTCGACCCTTTTATTAATCTATGGTATTTTCAAAGCGAGACGCAGAAATACTCTGCCCTTACCTCCCGGGCCAAAAGGCTACCCAATAATCGGTAACCTGTTGGATGTACCATCCAAAGAGAAATGGGTGAAATACCATGAATGGAGCAAGGAGTTTCGTGAGTCCAAGAGTAATCACTCCCCCAGATGAGCCAACGAATAGAGAATAGGGAGCGATATCATCTATATAAATATCATGGGACAAGATATCATTATCCTGGACTCATTGGAGGTTGCGACAGAGCTGATGGAAAGGCGCTCGTCAACCTATTCTGATAGGCCGAGGCTGCCGATGCTCAATGAACTCATGGGTTTTGATTTCAACGCTGCGTTTGCACCGTACGGTAAGATTCCTGTCGGATGAGGATCCCGTTTGTTGAGACGATCAAACAGGTGACCAATGGTGAGAAAAAAACGTTTGGACGAGAACGCTTATGGCGTCTAACCTGACCACCAGGCGGGCACAGCGAAAGTTATTGCATTCCGTATTTCATCCTGCGGCATCAAAGAATCTTCGGCCACACTCCATGAAGGCTGCCCATGGTCTTCTTCGTCGATTCCTGGAACGCCCTGGTGATGTCATAGGGCACCTCCGTCAGTGAGTCCTCATTCTTCCTTGGTGTATTATTCTCTACAACTGTGTCAAGCATGGCAGCAGAAACAATCCTGTCAATAACGTATGGGATAGAGGTGCAATCAGATGATGACCCTTATATCAAGATCTCAGATAACGGTATTCACTTTGCAGAGGAAGCTGCAGCCCCAGGTACCTTTTTGGTGGACTTCATTCCTGCTCTCAAGTACGTGCCGGAATGGATGCCAGGTGCAGGTTTTCACCAAAAGGCCAAAGTTGGGAAATCATTTTTCCTAGGCATGATAGAGATGCTTTTTAGCGCTGCCCAGAGCCGCATTGTATACTCGTTTCGTCACCAGTTTTGTGTGAGTGCTGACAGACATTTCTAGGACAGCGGAAACTATATGAAATCGTTTGTATCATATTGCGATTCTCACCTCAACGAAGGGGCAGAATTATCGAGGCAAACATACCTCATTAAAGCGACAGCGGGCACAATGTACGCAGCTGGATCAGACACCGTAAGTCACCCACCATATGTATGTATGATATCGCAGGTTGTCAAATGAGTGATGAATAGACAACAAATCTTATTGCGTGGTGTATAATCGCGCTCTTGAACAACCCAGACATTCTAAAGCGAGCTCAAGAGGAGATTGATTCAGTCGTTCCGTTTGGGGATCTTCCAGCTTCGGATGATGAGGACAAGTTGCCGCTAGTCACCGCTATATACATGGAGGCGATGCGGTGGAGAAACATAACACCTCTTGGTAGGGGCACAAGCTTGTTCTATCATCAATGACATAACTTTGTTCAAGGCATTGCACACGCTCTTTCCGCGGACGATACTTACAAGGGATACAGGATGCCAAAAGGCTCAATAGTCCTTGCCAATTCTTGGTGAGCATCGGCATATTCAACGTCGTAGCTGCTGAGGCAAGGGCGTTCAGGGCTATGTTGTACGACGATGAAATCTACCCAGATCCGTTCTCTTTCAAACCTGATCGATTTCTGAAGGACGGAAAGATTGACAAGGCCGTTCGTGATCCTGCTCTTGCAGCATTTGGGTTTGGACGTCGGCAAGTCGCAATATGCTTAACTAATATCATTTTCGCACCTGACGCTGGGGTTGGCTGAGTAGGATATGTCCCGCCCGATTCGCAGTTCCATTTATCGGTTGGGTTACAGTCGCTTCCATGGTCGCCGCCTTCGATATCGCAAAAGCGGTGGATGCTCATGGAAATGTCATCGAAGTCGACCCCGACAGATATGATTCAGAGTCGCTAACGAGGTGTATACTCTCCATTCCAGTTCTGAATCGCGCCTGATGTGTAACCCTGACAAGGAAACCCTTGCCGTTTACATGCTCTTTGAAACCCAGGTCCAAGAAACATGAAGAGACTGTACGCGCTACGTTGTATCAAGAGTATGAGTGCAACATGGAGTGGTTGTGAGAAGTTTGAACCCATACGTCACTTTATGCGTCACGCGTCACGGCTACTACATGCTTACTACAACTATTCATTCGATTTAAATGCCCCCCGCCTGTAGTCAGCCTACCTTGGATGCCGGCACTTTATCATCTCTTTCAGAACCATTAAGACGATGTTGGCCCTTGGGAGGTGTTTAGGCAATTTGAACTCTGCAACGGTACCGGCAGATATTTGGCCGAAGGATGGTTAGCCATGGTCCCCTTTCCAACCCACATAAAAATGCCAGAGGTGTGCTGATAAGTGAATATCTCATGCCCAATTTGAGGGCGTGATGTTATTAATACATTAGGGATTAAGTTGCGTATATCCTGTGCTACAACCGCCTCCTCATTTTGCCAACATACGACCGACGAATCTTCCCGTTTACGCGTTATCTTCATTGTTATACAAGGCGGAATTTGACCGCTGTGCCGTTCGCTCAACAATTGAAGTCCCATCCCTAAACCTTGCTCTAAACAATACATTTGCGTTCGTGAACAATCCTTCTTTTAATGACACCACGATAAATTGGGAGCCCTTGAAGCGTGTGCGAAATAGTTGACCGATGTGCTGAGTGTGCGAGAGATCCAAGGCGGCGTCAATTTCATCTAAGATGTACATTGGAGCGGGTTTGAATTGAAGGAGCGCCATGATGAGGGAAAGAGCGATGAGGGACCTGGGCAAGTTGTTAGAGTACTGTATACAGAGTTCGCATGATTGATTGTTCAGACCTTTGACCACCGCTGAGTTCCGTCAAACTTTCCTTCCAGACGGTCCCGAGCTGAACTTTAACTTCCAAGCCGTCCATGAGGTCTTGACCTTCGGGTGGCTTTAGCTTCGCAAAATTGCCCGGTAGAAGTTCAGCGAATATGGCACCAAAGTCACTACGAACATGCGCATTGGTCGCTGGTATGGAACATCAGCTAGATGTGTCTAAATACTCACCCGTCGACCTTTTCCCAAGTCTTGTGAAGTGCATCCCTCTTATATCGGTCCAGTTCTTCAATCGTTTCTTCAATCTTTTCTTTATCCTTCAGAACTGTCTGAAGCATCTTCTGGAGACCGACTTCTCTCTTTTCTACGCTGGAATGGAACAATATTAGCGGTACCATCAGCGTTACCTGAGCGACTCACTTATCGATCATATTGATGACTTTTGTGTTTATCTTCTTTTTCATACCCCTCTGTGATTGTTCAAGTTCGACCGCCTTGTCTCTCAGCTGATTAACATCAACAGAGTCAAAGTCATATTGCGAGCCCGGCCTGCCAAACTCGCTATTATGTTGGATTAATACCTTGTCTAGCACCAATGAGAGTCTACTCACTCCTTGTCTTGCGGGATCCATTCAAATTGCTTCTCCAACTGTGCGACATGATTTGATGCTGCCGTCTTTTCCTTGCCAAGAGCTTGGACTGCGTGCTCCATCTTCTGAATATCTAAATCTGCTGTGGAAATGACTGCTTTCTTTTCTTTAATGACCTTCTCAAGCGATTTGAGCTCATTGTCGAAGCGTGACAATGTTGCTAATTCATCTTGAAGCTTCGCTTCGGCCCTAGCATGCGCTGCCTATCGGAACCCATTTCATCAGCGAGAGAAGAAGCGTGGCGAGGAGAGCGATTACCTCCTCTTTTGTGACTTGCTCTTCTAGTTTGGCAAGTTCTCGCCGTAACTTATCAACGCCTGTTTTCGCTTCAGTAGCGTTGGCTTTGGCTGCCTCGATGTCGCTCTGCATTTGTTCTGGGCATTACGCACGAGGAATAGTTCAGATATTTGATTGAGAAAGGTGGTGTGATCATTTAGCTGGATAGTAGCACCTAGGAGGTGAGTGCGTACCGAGCTCGAGCGCCGCTGTCTGTACTTCCTTTTGTTCAGTCTTGACGATGACTGCGTGTTTCTGAAGTGTCGCCTTCTGCTTTGAGATGTTCGACTAGAAATAACTTCAGTAAGTAAAATGGAAGTTAAACGCCGGTGAGTGCATATTCACCTTGAGTTCGTCGATCTTGCCCTCTTTGTTATTCTTGAACTCTGCCATATCGCGTTCGAGATTCTTGCACTCGTCTTGCGCGGCTTTCTGTTTGTCTTTGGCAGCTTGAATAGCGGACTTGAGGTCTGTAACCGTTTTCTTGAGCTCCTCTACTTCCGTTCCGATCTAACGATACTGAGGTCAACGAGAATAAACTTTTATCATACAGCTTACTCGCGTAGCGCTACTCCCTTCAACTTGCTCCCCTAAAAGCTTCAGCTCATGTTCCTTCATCTCCAGATCTCTCGTCAATGCCTTCCATTCTTCCCGGTATCTTCGGCTTCTCTCTTCCTCTTGCTCCAACACTTCTAACCGCTTTCTAGCCCCGTTCAGTTGTGACTCAGCCTCTAACAGCTCCTGGACTTGGACTAGCACCCCGCTCCCGCTGGGTGCTGAACCACCGCTCAGGGTACCAGACGGGTCGTAGACGTCTCCTTCCAACGTAACGGAGCGGGCACCCACTTCTTTACTGAAAGTAACGCGTTTAGCTGAATCCGCGTCATCGCAGATGAGGGTATCACTGAAAACATAGGCAATGGCATTTGCTACGTCTTCCGCGTAGCCTACAAGGGAAAGAGCTGGTCGAACCTTACCCGGCGCAAGACGTTGAGCGGCTTGAAGTTTCTAAAAGATGTGAAGTGTCAGAAAGCAAGGACTATACGAACGAAGAAGGCGAACCTGGGCCGAAATGGTGAACGCGTTGACCTTGTTCAACGGGATGAGTGTGACCCTCTTCCTCAGTTGGCCATGCTTGAGGAGCTCGGCACCTGTCTTCTCATCCTCGACGACAACCTGGTACAACTTGCCACCTGCAGCAATTTCGAGAGCCGTGGAAGCACGGAAATTCTTCTTGTCAAGGGTAATGAGGGTAGCCGCCAGCCCACGGACTTTGGCTCTGTTAAAGTGAGGAGATGGAGTAACGTAATCAAAGTTCAACCTTCCGAGGCTTTGCTTTACTCGGTCCCGATGCTAATGCACCATGGTCAGCTCGATCATGCGAAGAGACAATATGGACGAAACGGCTAACTTACACCTGTAAGGTCCCTAACTGCATTCCTTGCATCCTTCAATTTGGACTCGCTCTGATTCTCCAGCTCTTGGCTCCATTTACAGCCCACCAACGCCGTCCGACAGGTCTCCACAGCTTGCTTCATCTTCTCGACCTTCTTTTTGCCGTCCCCTGCCTCACGCTCCACATCCTTCCATCGAGCCTGTTTCTGCTTCAACTCCTGTTCCGCCATTCCGAGGCGGACTTTGCTTTGCTCTTCTTCCGCTGCGGCTTGCGCCTGCCGCGCACGTGCATCGGCTATTTGGCCCATATATCCCCCTCCTCCAGCTGGTGAGTTTCCAGAACCTCCGCTTGAGGAAAGTCCAGTGAGAAGTGATTGAAGCAGTCCCTCGGCGTTGGACAAGTTATTCTCGAGCGTGGTATGTCTCTCCTTGACTTTGTTATAGGACGTGGTGAGTTGATCAACCTGAGCTTTTTTGTCCGCGTAAGACGATTGAAGCTGAAGATTTTCGTCAGAGTCTAAACTTAAGAGAACGATATGCTCCGTTACCTCCACTGTCTGGCTTTCGAGACCCGAAATCTTCGCGTCCTCATCCTGAATGGTACCCTGCTTGAGATCCACCTGCGTTTTGATTTTGACTAGCACCTTTGCCAGTTCTGTGACTTGTTCCTCAAGCAACTTCAGCTTTCCACCCTTCTTTATCTCTGCATCCCTCTTTTTCATGACTTCCTCAGAGTCTTTCTCAGCCGCTCGCGCCTCCCGTTCAACACGCGCCTTGGATTCGTTCAGTTGCTTTATCTCCAGCTTCTTCGTCTCAATCTCAGCCTCCTTAGCGCGGACGCGTTTCTTGCCCTCAGTCCAGTCCCACGCGCGTAGTAATCGTCCTATGCGTTCTAGCTCGGTGCACGCCTTCTGGTACTGGAGGAATGACCGTTTTTCGCCTCTGAGTTTGTCGAGCTTGGGTGTGATCTCCTCATCGAGTATGGACCTGATCTCTTGAACACGCTTTTCTTTCTTACTCATCGTCTTCTTTGCTTTGTCTTTCCGCTCTTCGAACATTCGTGTACCTGCCGCTTCTTCAACGAGGCCGAGGATCTCTTGTGGACGCATGTTAAGAACCTACCGGCAGGTGAGAAAAAAACAGAGGGGAAAAATTTAAGAATGCGAGTAAACACTTTTGTAATCCGTCCTTGCATGATAAGGAAATTGGGATTGTTGATGTTAAGTTGCACCGATTGGAAGAGGGTTTGTATCTGGCCTTGCTGGGCTTTGTGCCCATTCAATAGATATTTTGAGACATTCGGGATAGCAATCTACAATAGAATAGATTATACTCCATGGCAGTTGTATTCCTTTACAGTCACACACACACACCTGCCGCGTAACGGTGATCTGTTTGCAATGCTCGTATCCAGTCGGACTCTTCGACCGGTCAGAATTGTCAAAGACGATCGTAACGCTAGCCTTGGTTATCCCCGCTTGACCACGTTTGTAGATAAGGTCTTGTTGATTTGCGGCGCGCATCTATTATGGATATGATGTAACTAATATGTGCCAGGGTTTATAAAAGAAAACGACGTGCAGTTGACATGTTGGTAATACCGAGGACGAAACAGATAGCATCGAGGATATTAGACTTTCCAGAACCATTGAGACCAGTAATAGCATTGAACGAAGGGTCCCATCCTGTTATCTGTGTCCGGACCGGATACGATTTGAAACCTAGAACGCGCCGATTGACATATGTGGTGGCACGCAAGGAGGATTGGAACGCACCTTCGATAACCAATTCTTCAATACGCATCTTGCATTGAAGCTATCCACGCGTCGTCGTCGTGTCAAATGGCGAACTCGAAATTGGCCGGGTCACGAGGCAACGCCACACGACAACAAGGACAAATAAGGTTGCAACCTCCGGATCAAAGGGTTCGCCCCTCAAAGGCCTCAACCGTGCTACCTGGTGCTCACCTACGGATCTGTGTCGGCAGACATATGGCAAATTCGCTTAGAAAATCTTGCTCAGATTAAGAGCTCTATCACCCCTCGGTCCCAGCAGAGCAGAAACGTTAGTAATAATCTGCACCGCTGTAAACAGTAACGATCAAGGCTTCAAAGCTCAATACCGGCTATCTCACGGGCAACGCTCCGTTGTCTATGAGCCCCTACCGTGCACATTGAGCTGATATCATTGTCCGTAACTCCAAAACAAATTGGACTTTATAACCTAACTTCAGACAAAGTCAAGCATCATCTGCGTGAGCCTTAGCGGCCAGATGCCCGCCCGCCTTCTCTCTCTATCTTTCTCCGTCCGTGGTCGCTAATTAAATGGTTCGCGATAACACAAAGGCTTACCGAGAGTCTCTGCTAAACAGGACCAGGTCGATATTACGTCAAGGGACAGAATCATATGAATACATTGATAGCTTCGTTCTAATAATACTCTACTTCAACAATTGTCCACCATTCGTATGTATCAAGCTGCCGGTATTGAAATGGTCCTTCATGAAATAGATATACGCCTCAGCTACATCTTCCGGCTTTCCTACCTTCCCAACCACCGTTCCCTCTGCCACCTTTTTCACTACCTCATCCAATCTGTCCGCTGGAAAAAAATTATCAAACAACTCTGTTTTTACAAGTCCTGGAACGACACAATTGACCCGCACTGGGGCCAAGTCAATTGCAAGGCCACGCGTGAGAGCCTCGATAGCACCGACAATTCCGGCAACCGTCGACCACCCGAGGCCCGGCTTGGCCGAACTGGAACCTCCCGTCAATGTGATGGATGAGGTAGTAGCCGGACGGAGGAATGGCCCCGACAGCTTGGCGAGGATAATGGGCGCTACGAAGCGAACGTTGCCTACATCACGGATGTAGTTAACGGTGACTTGGTCGAGAGGTTTGGTTTCGAAAAAGTCTCCTGCTGTCACGACGATATGGTCGAGCAATATCCGGCTCCCGTTACCTGCACTGGTGGAATTCTTTAGAAGAGATGTGAGGTTCTCTTCTAGCTTGTCGGGGACAGCTAGGTCGCAGGCGAACCCAGAAAGGCGGTGATGATAGTCCTCGCCAGGGTAGTTAGCCTTGAGGCGGGATAATGCGGCTTCTATCTTTTCTGGTCGTGAGCTGGATAGAATAACAGTGGCTCCATGCTCGAGGGCGGCAGTTGCCACGGCAAACCCTAGGCCTGACGTGCCACCCAAGACGAGGACCCGAGCGCCAGATAGTTTGTGAAGAAATTTCGAGTTGGGAGTAGTCATTTCCGTAGGTGCGGGATTGGACGCAATGACTACTAACGCTCCCCTTTATACTACAGTGGACTTGACACGGTGCCGTGGATGTGCGTCATACATTGCCGTCCGATTACTCAGATTTCGAGGTGCCAAGTGACCCTATTAATCAAAGAAGGGCAAACGGCACCATTGCGTGATCACGCGTGAATAGGATGAGTAACCACACCGGCACTACACCCGATTGTCAGGGTTTAGAGCAAAGGGACAATAGAAACATACTGTACGTGGGTGATTGATGAGATAAGTTCCAGTCATTTCACTCACGTTAGCTCGCAAGATCTTTTCCGAAGCGTAGCGGCTGGTTGTCAAACGCGTCACGGTCATTAATAATGTGACCAAGCTAGAAGCGTGTATGCTTAGATGACTGCAACAATAGCAGGGACCGCCGTCCGGGGGTCTTCTTTTATTTGAGCCATAGCTATAAACGAATGTACTCGGACAGGGGAAAGTAAGCGGAGCAGACAAATTTCTTGTATCACATTTCGACGGTAGCCACAGCAGCAGTAATTAAGCTTTCAGCTTGCTGAGAACGAGGAGTAATAGAGCACTTGAATGGTAATGGATGACTAGAAATTTTGCCCCCAGAGCCGTAAGCAAAATGCATACAGATTATACAAATGATGACTTGCCTGAGGAATGTATCGGTAAATCCAATGGGATCAATATCAATGTCATTCCCATCATGATCCTTTCCCTTTGCAATGTCGAACACTGCTAGAACGGAGACAATCATGAACCACAGCTAATGACGTCCACGTTGAGTGAGATTCATCGTTATCCAGGCGGACTAACATACCAATGAATCCGCCATATGCCTCCCGATGCAGATCCTATTGATTCAATTGTAAATAATTGCCATGTAACCCAGTAAAGTATCAATCACCGCCTCCCAAAACCGAAGACGTAACCGGAGGTATCGTGATTCAGACTCCCACTTTCATCGAAGAATCTCTCGGGGATGAAGGAATCAGGATCATGGTACCGTGTCTCATCCCTCGTAATTCCCCTGTACAATTTAACGGTGCCATTCAGCCCAGCACGATCCGTACGTCTCACCAAATATTCACTAAAATGGTCGCCCCTAACTAAAGGTCAGTTAAACCGTGGTCAAGCACAAGGCATAGCCCACCTTTAGGTATGTAAAAACCCTTATAAAGATCCTCCTGCATAGTAGCACGGGCGATATTCAGAAGGAAAGGGGGCCGCCATCGTAATACCTCCCTGTACAAAGCCTCGACGTAAGGCAGAGAGAGCCTGTCTCCAAAGTTCGGCAGCCGACCGTTTCCAATAACCGAGTCGATCTCTGCCTGTGCTTTCTTTTGTTTGTCAGGATTAAGCGCCATGGTGAATATGAAAGTTTCTTCTACGCTCATGAGCTGCTCATGGTTAGGGTCTACAAAATCTGGCACCCAGGCTTTTGAACTCACCGTCTCCCCTCCGGCTAAGCCCCAGAATTAAATAGGAAGGTTGTGCAGGTGAAAATCAAAGCGTACCAAGATAAAAGGTACCCATCGCTTCCTTGAGAACATCTTCTCTGAATCCAGCACCGCTATGCTGCAGTAGGTTTGCCAACAGGCAATCTTTCGACGTGCCGGTAGCCTTTGGAACTGCTATCAATCATCCTCTGGCGATGTTAACGAAATCATTACCATTTTCTCCTTAACGTAATCGAATGGCTCATTTTTGTATTGCAGTGCTAGTTGCTTGACTTTCAAGAGAATCCTCTGAGTCGTCGCTCCAGGAACCCAGGGAGGTATGTGCCTCAGGAAGGGGAATACGTGGATCAAAGTACTCCCAGGCATTGCTACCTTGACGAATTCCTTTCCCATCGAGTCGCCTATTTCGACGAGACGATCGTGTTTCTCTGAAACTAGATCATATCCAAACGCTATGGATAACGTGACACTGCTCCCAAGCCTTAAAGCTTATTAAGGATTTGATAGAAAAAACCATCATACGAAAACACTTACAATTTACAGGATTCTACAAAATCGGCTGGGTCACGTAGAAGTTGTGCGAGAAATTTGTGGGCTCGCTCTATCATAATGTGATGATATGAAGAGATAAGGCTCTTATTAAGACCCTCTTGACCAATCTTCCTGTGCATGCGCCATTCGTCTCCGTAGGGAAGTGAAGAGGTGAGATGTGCCATATGCATCCTGGAAAAAATCCCACCTCAGTACAGCTCGCATTCTCATTTCCGAATCACCATACATCTCGCGAATTTTGGAGGTAGGGCGACTTGAGTAAATGGTCGATCTTTTGTCCAGGAGAGCAACTGCGTCATCTAATGTATTAAGAACAATGAGGTGAGTATTCATTGCAGACATGTGCACGATATCACCTGGTGTACGATCAAATCAGTGCAATATTCTTCCAATGATGTTATACGTACTGTTGAGTCGCTTGGACCACTCCTTGTACTTTACCCAGGGTTCCTTTTTTGGTATGTCGAAAGCATTGCCGACAATCGGCTTGGGTGTGGGACCTGGTGGGTATGGGGCCTTCTGTTTCTTGCCGCGAAGAAGTAGGGACAATATAACAAGAGATGCGAGAGCAAGAGTCCACATCGTTGTGGCGGTTGAGTGGTTCTTGAAACGTGGTTAAAGGGGGCGCACGTACACTGCATTCCAGCCCGATTGTCAAGGCTTAACGTAAGGGATAATGGAAGCAACTAAAAATATGAAATCCCCTTCAGAGTGATCACGGGAACAATGTCCTCATTGATAGTGGTTGTTTGCGGGTTTGCATTTGTACCTGGGCATACCATACTTGAGGGGGTTATACATATAGGATATAAATAGCACTTACTGATCACCTGTTGCCAAACAAACGCGTCGCGTCACTGATAACAATGTGACAACAACCCGAATGGAATCCTCTACCCACCGTGTTCAAGGAGAAAGAAAGAAACAGGATGAAATTCGGCGGCAAATTGCTCTTCTCCAAGCCCAGCTGGTAGACTTACCAGACGAACATCCGAGCGTTCCTTCAGCTGGGGGAAAGAGGAAGCAAGAGGGTGGTAGTAAAGCCACGCTAGGTGCGGTTCTGGCTCCCTCTACCCCTTCCCCTAAGAGTAAGCTCCCATTATTGACGTCGATGAAGCTTTTTCTGAAGCCGTTTAGAAAAGCGGAAGATTGGCCCACCCAAGGAGTTGGAGTCTTTACGGCCAATTGCGAAAGTATTGGACTTCCATCATCCCCCAAATGGCTCAACGCCTTCTGCGATGCCAAAGAAAGGAGCTACCAGAAATGTACAAGCAGGGAAACCAACGAAACCTCCCCTGCCAACCTCCCTGGATAGACTTGCAGCTTTAACGAATGATGAGCCCCTTCACGCCGCCGAGAGAGAAAGTGATAAACCATCCAGGTCGGCATCCTTTACAGATGCTGCACCAATGTATGTCCAAATTTGACTTGTTTCTCCAAGTTTCTCAATAATTACATGATATTCTAGCATGCAACACGACGACATGAAGCCGAAGCGCAACAATGACCTCACAATCGCTGAGGATATCGAACCGGGGCCATACGAGCACAACCCCCCATTAGATGACCCAAATTTCGACCGACTGGAGCCCCATTCTGGCATCAGACTCCTGTACATCGGTCTTTCACGTTTCCATTGTAGCACTCCCAATATTCACCTTTCTACAGTTCGCGCATGATACCACATGAAGACATTTGCGAGTATATGCGCGGGCGCTTCTACCTTTCACCCTCACGCTTATATTCCTGTGTACGACTAAGCCCTGACAAGCAGTCGTATGACGTTCCTGTTCCAGGCGACTGGGTTACTATCGCTGTGGTGGCTGAGATAGGTGAGGTTAAACATACCCGGCCTCCTGTAGCTCTTGCGCCGGACGAGGATGAAGGCAAGAAAGCTGGAAAGTGGAAGGAAAAAGGAAACAGCAAAAAACCAGGACAGGATATGCAAGAAAACGAGGCAAAAAGCGGCGGCAAGCGATATATTAACGTCCGATTGGTCGATTTCGGAGCAACTAGTAAGAGAAGCGAAACGGGTGGGACTGGCGTTATCCGAGGTGACGCCTGCCTATCCATGCTCCTATTTGAGTCGGATAGGTTCGAATGGCTCGAGCCCGGGGAAGGCGAGCAGGAAGGAAAAGTCAAGAAGAGACAGAAAGTATACAAGGGCGGAAGCAAAGGTGCTTTTGAAGGCATGCACAAACTACGGCAAGGCGATGTCGTTGCCTTGTTGAACTCCCGGGTGTTGAAGCCTTTTCAAGTAGGTTCTCGGCACATATAATATCGAAATATTTGACGATTTTCTAAACAGCGCAGCTCAACTGCTTCAGACTCTAATGCGACCACTGCAACAAATATGTTGGCCGTATCCCCTGAATCGGCGGAAGCCATGGTATTGGTCGGAAGGGCGCGTGATTTTGGGAGGTGTAATGCCCGCAAAAAGGATGGCCAGATGTGTGGTTCGTGGTGCGATATGAGAGTGAGCGAAGTTTGTGACTGGCACATGCAGCGGGCTGTGGAGAGCCGGAGAGCGGGAAGGGCCGAGTTTAGTGTTGGGTTCGTTCACATCCCTTCGCCGTTCGATTGATGATGCTAATGTCGCTGGACTAGAACCACGGGCATGTCAAACACCGCCGCGGTCCAGAAGGGACGAAGGCGTGCTGAAGAATTTGACCCCGATAAACAATGGGGCCTGGTCCCAACTGGGGCGTCAAATGGAGGGACAACATATGTGCTATCGGGGCACGTAATCAATTCTTCTCAGTCGGACATGTTTGTTAGCGAGAGAATGGGCCGAGAGGCACAAGCAAGAGCGCAAAGAAAAGGGGCGGGCCGAGACGTAGAGCAGGCGCTGAAGAAATTGATGGAGAGGGATAAGGATGGGATGAGATCTGTCCTACGGGCAAGGGAAGCAGGCGCTAATCAACAGAAGAAGACGAAAGGGCAACCAGGAAAGCAAATGAAGGGAGGGAAACAGAAAACGGAAGATGAACCCATCGTCGAGGACAAGAAAACGGAGAAGAGTCAAGGCTACTCTGCGGATGTGATCAAGGGTATCGGGTTCGATCCTGCTACGCTTTCCATCTCGGCAACCTTGAGCAAGAAGAGAGTTGAAAATGGACTCGTAGCTGATAAGGTACACCATCTCTCATTCTTTGGTGCGTTCGGAACGCTCATGATTACTTCTCAGTTGGAAGTCCTCGCAAAGCTTCAACAAGCCAAGAAAGAACGAGGATTCGATTTGAAGCCAAGACCTGGACAACGCATAAGGTCGGGTGTTGTAGTACCGGAGAAAAGCCCAGAAGAGAAGGCCGTGGAAGGAATGGTAGATTTAGACGATTTATGATATGAGGCTGCCGTCTTGTTTTCGCGCGACAATGCCAGCAATCTTCACTCTCTACATGCCCAATTGGTCGTGACGATCGACCTATAGACGCACCACATGATGATGATGGGACCCTGGCTATCATGCTTCAACCAGAAAGGTATGTACTGGTTTGTCTGGGAACCAGCTCAGTTGACATGCTTCTTGACTTTCTACCACCCACCATACCTCTTCTGAAACAATTCGGGAAAAATCACAAACAAATCTCTTTCTTCAGATCAGATTGGGGGGGGAGTGTAAAGACCTCATTGAATGCAAGTCAAGACCAAAGGTTGAAGATGAGTGTCTAGGTAAGTGTAAGTCCAGGGAGGTATTATGTATTCAAGCCTGGGGTCCAAGGTAGAATCAAGTGGGTTTGTATACCTATGAAATGCATTTGTACATGTTGATGTGTGGATGAGTAAGGAAGTGAATCAGTAAGCAAAAGGTGTAAGCAACATGTCAACAAAGAGGGAGCATAAAGACATTGTTTTTTTTTCTTTTTTTCTGAATAGCAGGATTTATTTTGTAGACTAATGTGTAATACATGGGCTTGCAGTGCTTTAACATATAGCATATGATGAGTAGTCATGTATGATGAAAGTTTGACAAAAATGGAGCTGTTCCACTTCCTCACCTTGGATACGACAAAGAGAGGACGAGCTTTCCTTCACCCCCCCCCCCTCTTACCCTCTATCTCCCTCGAATTTAGAAATGTCAAAATGACGATAAAGCCCAAGACGCATTGGCGTTACCTCAGTTTCTTTTTTGATTCCACTCTTTCTTTTTCATTTCATGTTAATACCTATGTTAACAAATCTCTCTCATTAATTAGAAGCTTGCGTATGCTAGGTAACTCGGTCCGAGGGATACGACCAACAACACGCATGCAGGTATACAAAGGGGCGGTTATGCCCATCCTAACATACGGCAGCCAACTATGGTTCAAAGAAGACGGGTGAGGATGTCAAGGCAACCTCTGCAAGCTCAATTCGGTCCACCATGAAGCTAGCAGATGGATAACCGGCTCGTTCAAAACCACCCCGGTCACGAGTCTGTATCTACTATCAGGCCTTCCCCCCATCAAATTCTCGCTAAACAAAGCCCTCGCCGCTTTCTACTTTTCAGCGGGAAATGCAGGCGAGCATCACGCCATATGGTGGGTATTCCATGACCCTCTATTCTTCATGGGCGGCATGAGAGGAAAGTGGAAGCAACCGGACCCAGACTCCTGGACAACAAAAGACGTAATGTCACCTCATCATACGACTCTGAAATTGGCATGCGTGGCAGACACATAACAGATACCATCCCGCACGTGTTCCGAATCGACGTTAATAGCCCAGCAAAAACTAATAAAGAGAAATTTGAGACGTGGCTCAAAACTCGTAAACGCGACATCGACCTATGGGTCCAAAGTAGAAACAAGATCGTGGCATTCGCAGATGGGTCTCTCACCAAGGATGGGGCGGGGTGGGGTGTCGTCATATACTGCGGAGGAAAAATGGTGAAGAAACTCCATGGAGCATCAGCAAGAGGCTCATCATTCCATGCGGAACTCGACGCCATAGTGGCAGCCGTCAAAGAGACGTCCAAATTAGCTGGCCCGGAGAAAAATGGAGGCTTCATCATCTGTGATAATAAAGAAGCCCTGCAGATGGCGACAAACGTTCAGAACCACGAGTACCAAAATGCATCCTTAAGCATCGCCTCTACTATCAAGGCAACACACGACAGGATGGCCGATATGAGGTGGACTTTTGCGTGGTGCCCAGGACACGTGGGGATAGAGGGTAACAAGTTGGCAGATGCAGAAGCCGCGCTGGGTCAACAAAGCAGCAACCTGCAGATATATACGAAAGGAGGAGCCCTCCTGGAGCTTAAGACGAAGTGGGAAAAGGACATGAAAAGCATAAAGCACAGCCACAACCTCCTACGCCTCAGAATCAAAAAGCAAAACGTCAGGATATCCTTCAAAGGCTCGGACACCAAAAGAATTATGGCGACTGCGGAAGACGATATTATGACTTTTTCAAGGTTCAACAGAGCCGTAACGAACCACTGCCCAATGGGGGAATATAGGGAGTGGTTTTTCCCTCTGAAGAATAAGGAATGCCCTGCATGCGCGCTGGAAGTCCAAACCCGAAGGCACCTGTTACACAGCTGTGCTAAGTATCGTTCTCATCTCAAAGTTGCAGATTTTCATAGCAAAGATAATGTAGATAAAATATTTTCTTTCCTCAAAGCGAACCCCATGGCCTTCACTTTCGAAGATGCCCCTCCAGAGCCTCCATGAGTCTCCCTAGCTGAAAGCAGATTGCATCAACTCTTCCATATAGGACAACTTAACTCTACCTATGCATACAAATATATAGCCTAGCATGCATCACATGTAGCTATAGAGTAGCTACCGCCTCTGAAAATTTCATTGCTATTCAAAAAAAATAAAAATAAAAATAAAAAAAAAATGTATGATGAAAGTAGGGCTTAATGAAACAAGAAATGAAAGAGAAAGCAAAGAAGAAAACCCTTCCATCCTCTTGTAATGTTTGCACGGCTCTCCATCAACCTCCTACGGTGGGTCATATGGGGCATTCTTGAATGTGAATGCTGTTGGGTTCTTTTTGAGGAAATGAAAAACTGTGTCTAAACTATTACTAGATTTTAGGAAAGAACATGATACATGTGAATGGTACTTAGTGCATGATGCCAATACATGTGTGTGGGAGTGAGTCTTTGGCATACATGTGGGGCAGTCCTTGGGCTTATTCAGGAAGAAACACTTCCTGTATTCTCCTGTAGGGGCATGGTTTGTTATCATCCAACCTCACTAGGAGTCCTAGGTCATCCTTGTTATGAACTATAGGCCCCATTCATTTTCTTCTATGCATTCCATCACTATACTTTACTTATCCTTTCTTGTCTCATTAGATCTCCTTTTATGGCACTTTATGGAATGTTCTACACCCTTCTGGAACATTCTCAGACATTCTCCCTAGGTCCTCAGACTCCACATGATATGGTTTATGATTCACTGAATTAATACTACAAGCTGGGAGGCTTGTTATTAATCAGTTCCTCAAAGTATGCACAGTTTGACTGTTAATACTAAGCTGACACTTAGCAGTTTATTCCAGTAGTACTTATACATATGAA
Organism: Amanita jacksonii TRTC168611; assembly: GCA_000497225.1. Lineage (NCBI taxonomy): Eukaryota > Fungi > Basidiomycota > Agaricomycetes > Agaricales > Amanitaceae > Amanita > Amanita jacksonii. Next base: position 1,092 of record AYNK01004798.1, on the reverse strand, counting down.
AGAAGTCCCCTGACAGTGGGACATGTAAGCTAAGAGTCCCCAGATACCAGGACATGTAAGCAATGGTGCAATACTGGTATCATATGGTGTCATGAAGTTGGTAAGCATATGTAAAAGGAATGAGTAATCAGACAAGAGATAATCTGATGAAAGAGTAAGCATAATGTAGTAAGAGAGGAAAAGAGCGGTCAACTGTAACACCACAGGTGTAATCCTTTCGATTACATCATAGAAAAGGATTACATCATAGATCACATGTTGTTATCAACAAAACATTGGGGCATTCATAGATGGATTATTCTTCCTTTTTTCCTTCTTTCATATACATGCATCCTTTCCACTATCACTCTAGAATATTCAATACATGTCTTGGTCCCATTCTGTCACTGTTGTGTGTTTTTCCTTATCTATCAAGATAAGGTCTTTACAACAGACTTGTCTAGAATGCTGACACGTCCTTTCTATTATGCTGATGCATCTCCTTCCATATCAGGATAGCTGATGCAACATTTCTGCTGATGCATCCCCTTCCTTATTTATGTTATGAACGATAGGCCCCATTTACTTTTCCTATGCATTCCATCACTTTATTTCACTTATCCCTTCTTGTTTCATTAGATTTCATTTTATGGCAACTTATGGAATGTTCTACACCCTTCTGGAACATTCACAGACATTCTCCTTAAGTCCTTGGACTTCACGGACTTGTCTAGATTGCTGATGCGTCCTTTCTATTGAGCTGACACATCTTCTTCCATATTGGGATAGCTGACGTGTCCTTTCTGCTGATGCATCCCCTTCCTTATTTAGCCTTCCCTTGTCTATATAAACCCCATGTATCTCTCCCATAGTTCTCCAGCTTTGTATACAATCATTGTCTCCCCTCCTTGAGCTTGCCTTGTCACTGCTAAGTTAGACACCTCTGCTACAGGAGGGATACAATGTTGAGTCATAGCCTAGTGCAACCCTTGCTTGAGAACTGAGACCCCTTCCTTTCCTATTGTCCAGGAGCCCTTGTCGCTGCCTGAGAGACTTTACCCAAGTGACCATAACAAAATCTCCACCAGTTCTGTCTTGCTTGGTTTCTTCCCC
>AYNK01000884.1:0-15872 GCA_000497225.1 Amanita jacksonii TRTC168611 | reverse complement strand
CCCCCCCCCCCCCCCCCTCCAATAGTTCCCCGCCATGCCGGAAAGGACGCTAGTGGGACATACGCCAATAAGCGACAACCATACAAGATACTAGTAATGCTTGGCAGCATTGTTTATTGAACATGACTTTGTTCTTGGTCCTAGGTACTAACTTGGGTAGCCTGTAGAAATCTTTCATAACAAGTGTATCGTACAATAATGTCCCTGCTCTCTCTCTCTCTCTCTCTCCCTATCTCTCTCTCCCTCTTTCTTCCTCTCCCTCTCTCTCTCTCTCTCGTGAATTAGATTTACCATCTTCGATGATCACTATATTTAGCAAAGAATCCGCCACCCGGAAACAAGATCTTCTCACGACCAGTGGTCTCTGGGAACGAATGGCGGAACGGCGTTTGGTATGCCTTGTCAAGAGTATAGAGAAATGATTCGCCAAGGCCAAACGGAAAAAATGCCAAGCTGAGCGTGAGGTGATTCTGACATCGGTTTCAATTATTACTTTGTCACCGAAAGCATGGAAACGGTGTGGTTGTAGTTTCCGACATCGAAAAGTTATCTCCGTACCATGCCGAAGTGTAAATGCATAGCAGCAGGCTCTATTCTAGCAGCACAATTGTGGCGTGCAGGGGGGATACAACGTGCTAAGGCATACGAAATTTTTTTTTTTTCCTTTTCAAATAGGGGCGAAGCCCAAGCGTTGGGTCCCAACATCCCACACGCTATAATAATGTTTCAACAGGCTTCCTCCGATAATATCAAAGTCATCTGCGTTAATCAACATCTGACAGGTTGAAGGGTCGTTGGTAAAAGGTCCGACACTGAGCTCGCTGCTCGGAATCGTAAGGTTGAACGGATTTCCATTTGTATCCGTAAATGTAATGCTAATGGCTGCAGGCAGTGCTGGGATTTCGTTGCATGGAAGCCCATACGTCCCTGTTTCCGCCGTATATGGCTTTATATTGGGAGATATAATCGCATAGATAGCCTGTTTGATCTCCATTACCATAAGGCGTTCTATCAAGGAAAAAGATATTATTCACCTCGGCAGTCCGCTGGGGAAACACGACGTTGCTGGTTCCACTATCGAATATAATAATCCGCCGGGCGTTCAGGACGTCCGTTGTCTGTCCATTGACTGATATTCCACTCGACGCAAGCAGCCAAGTTCCATCAGATTGTTCATTATGCAGTGGGGCATAGATGGGACTTCCTAATTGTCACATTCAGATCATCTCCGTAAGGTTAATGATGGAGATTGTATTCCAAACCTTGAAACTTGCTCTGATCAATCCCACCGATCGTGAGTTCGGCATTGCCAAGTGACATGGGAGTCAGATAAAGGCTGAACAGTGCTAAGAGACCGCGCCCGCCGTCTTAGGATGATAGGAACAGTCCGAATGATGAAACGACTGACATGGGAGTCCCTGCTGTATGAGGCCCGTAAAGAAGCCGCCCGCTTGTGAACTCATTCCTAAAAAAAAATTGCCAGGAGCGATTAGGCGGCCGCCGAGGGGTATCAGCAACAGAGAGATGTTACCCATTATCCCACTGAAAGGATCGATGGCAAATGCGGCCGTTTGGTCGGTGATTAGCCACAAATCAGTATTGGCCACGACGAGATTACCCAGGGCTACAGTGTCTTGCCCGCTTCGCAAGTATAGCACATAATCATTATTTACGACAGGGTCAACTCCAACTCCGGTACCAAAGGAAATGCTATTGGTCTGTTCTGTATCGACGAAGGTGCTGCTCTGCGATGGGTCAAATTTGATTTGATTAACGCAAGCCGAACCACACAGGGTACCTGTGGGAGCCTGCGTTTCAGAATATCAAAAATTGGACTACCTACTTACTGGCAAATTCGAGGGTAGAGCTCCCTGTGTCAAAGACCACCTAAAATAGATTACCAAATGAGCCGGATGCTCCGTATTATTGAGATACCGCGCACCGTAACCGTCTGTGGAGGTGTTCCGACTGAAACGTCGGTCGTAAGCCCCTGGTTTTAATTCCTACCTTTTTTTTTTTTTTTTTTTCTTTTTCGGTTGGCCACATACCTGTGATGTTCCCAAACCATCTAAACAGGAACCTCTATCAGATTAAGCGACGACAGGGCCATCGAACTTACTGAAGATCTGTACCACGATAGAAATCCTGGAGGGCGAGATTCGCTGGCGACAGGTTCTGGCGCCGAGATTTGCGTGGGTCTTTGGCAGTCAGACGGCGGGATGATAGATTAATTGTCTGGGCCCTATTTTCTGCAAGGGCAGAGACGGTTACAAAGACTAGAGCGCAGCACACAGACCAGATCATGATACTGGGTAGCCTTAGTGGATGATATTTCCCATCTTATGGTTTTTTTTCGTACAGGGCTGGGATAAAATGAGGTGATTGAGCGCTGTGCACAACCAATACTATTGTTGGCGGCATGTGGTGGCTGAGGTCATTATCAAATATAGCACCTAGGCCACGCTTCAGAGAAGGACAAGTAGACAGGTATCATACGGTCGTGGCACAGCACAACATTGCCATGGTAGTGAATCGCCACTAGCCACCACATGTTTCTGGCAGACCGGAGTTCGTGACCGATGGCCGGGATCAATTTAGGGGGCGGGCTGATGAAGGCGCTAACGTGGAGCAAGGACGTACTAAAAACGATTGTTGAGACGCTGGCTCACCTTGGCACGTTGCTGTACGGAAGATCGGACCTGTACCTTGACGACAGGTGATCAGCTGCCTGGGAATAAGCATCAGCCCTCGCTCCTATTTGATAACCCGAATTTGAACACAAGCATCTTGGTAATCCAACTATCTTATCTCCTGTTCGAGCCCTTAGGGGGGTAGCTACTGTAATGGGTACGAATCCTTCTGGTCCTCTGATGATGGTCTTTGCACTGCTTCCATTTGCGCAGCATCAGCTGAGCAGCTGTACTTCAACGAAGCCCACTCTCCGCGGCAGAACGCAATCATAGCGTTCGACACCGTTCTTCACACTATCAAAGCCGAGGTGATAAATTCACGCCACCATTGGGATAAGCATGAACCAAGGATGTGGTCTCGGGCCATAGGCCTATCCGACCATCATCTAACAGCCTTTACGATCGAAAATGACCTTGTACTGGTACGTTGTTATCGAATGAATAGCCTTGTCATTACCCTGGTGCAGGTCCGTAGTGCAGCGTCTTCCTATGGAACAATCATATTAGGCAAGATCAAGATCCCTGCTATTCAGGACGAAGAAGGAGAAGGATATGTACATGTCAGGTAACTACAGTCATCTCACACAGCGAAGCTTGATTATTGATTTTTGCAGGATACACGACCCTCCAAACAAGGTATCGGCGTCCTCAACTCACTGATGTACCGTCGCTGACCGGGCTAGGGTGAGGGAGACGTTCGCTTCCATTCCTTGTTTACGGATGAAGGCAACCGGGATGCAGAAGGCCGTCCCACCACGTGGCGTGCCATCCAGACACTTGACACGCCGTTGGAGTTCTTCAACGAGTAAAGATCTTGACACCGACTACGTCGGGAATCTAGCGTTGTATAGTAGTCGTTCTTGAATTGATATCAAATACTTTGATGTTTGGGTTGCCCCACCTCTTGGCGTTCTGCAGAAGACAAGTCTATCGAGAAATCTAAATTCCGCATAAAGGTAGGGTAATATATAGCAGGACAGGAGTACATATCAACCATAGTAGCCTTGAGCATACGTAGTTTGCAACCGTGTCGTGTCAAGGGACCCTTTCCACGTGTAGGGTTGAGGGTATTATACCTCGGTGCCGACTGGAACCATGAACAAGCAGGCAACGTGCTGCTGAAATGAGAACTAAAAAATCAGGAGAGAAATGAATATCAGTGGGAAAATGGGCAGCGTTCAAACGGGTCCACTATTATACAGAGAGAGAGGAAGTAAAAGAGAGATGAAATATACAGGTCAATGTGAAAGACACGCATTCTTACGCCCAAACTCAAGAGACAAACGCGGTTTCTTCCAATCTCCACAGACATGGGACACCTTCGATTTGACCAATGGTTGCAGCAAGGATAACTGATGGGGCCACAAGGTCGGCTCTCTGTATGTCTCCGAGCCCGGACGCCGTGGAATAAATGCTAGACAAGATGGCTGGGGGCTTGGAGGCAAATGGAGATGTAGTAGACAGGTGATCGGCCAAGGTTTGAGAATCTTCCATTGATTCTTGAAAGGAGGTTGCTTGAATGGTCCTATCGCCACCGGAAGAAGATTCACTTGCAGTGGGTGAATAAACCAGAGGAGGAGTACTTGACTGCGAGTCAGGGCTCTCATCGGTAGCGTCGTGCCGAGCGGAGGCAATAGGCCACTAAAAATAAAGCTTCAGTATACGGCAAGCGATGACAAGTTGAGGACGTCACCTGGGGTGCATGAACAAGACTGTGCAAGGCCGGTAGGGTACTGTTTGAAGAAGGTTCTGATTTCTCTGCAACGGCAAAAGGATCAGCAGGAAGGGTAGCGCAGCGGCGGAGAGTCCGATCGGACGTAAGAGTTGGCAATTCCCTTTCCATGAGGAATGGTTCGGAGGGCATGAGCTTGATGCAACCTTCACTTTGCACACGGTGTAACGGCCGGGGCGCGGTAGATACCGGAAGGGTGGATGGTAAGGTCTGGGCCACTGCGGGTAGCTTACCAACCCATAGACGCCACTCAAGGGCTGCGCCAAGCGCTCGTTCGCAGCGGCCGATTTCACGAGGGGATAATCCCGACAACTTGGCCCAAGCGCGATTAGAGTAACACTTATCCTGAGTGAACTTTGATGCCAGGATTAGGGCTGCCAGGAATGAACGTCGCGGACAAAGTAGAGGGGACGGAAGCTCAACCGTTAGGGGGAGCGTTTCTGACTTCCTCGGCTTTAGTAAGGCGACATCGGGACCTAGCTGGCCATCCGCCATGGGGGATGTGTTATCGTGTTCGTCTATTATTCTGAAGGTGCTGGCGGACGAGTTGAACGTATCGCATTGATCGGTATTAATTAGGGTATCGAGCGACATCTCAACCTCAGCGTGCTGCTGAAGCTGTGAGTCAGCCGCAACCTCGATTACATCAGCCAACTCCGGTTCTCTCCAACCTGGCTCTCCCGCTTTCTCTTTGCGGATAAGAGCCGGGACCTTGGTCCGAAGGGCTTCGATGTAACATAGAGCCGTTTGCAATACGTGGCAAGAGGTACGAGAGCGTCTGAGGACTTGGTGTACAAACCCTTTGATAGGTAGTAAACCGTTCTTATGAGGGGGGACTTCTTTTTGAGTTAGAGGTAGATATTCTGAGGACAATCGAGCGTATGGCGATAAATGGGAAGAGAGTTGAAGATTTAATGAGTAAGCGAGGGGTTTCGAAGTCAAAGTTGCTTTGGGCCCAGTTAAAAATACGGTTGGGATATCTTCCTGTTTCCAGATGTCGCCAAGAGATCTAACGGCTTGATCTGATTGGATTATGGCACTCAAAAAAAAAATCTTGAGGAAGGATTTGACGCAACGTACCGATTAGGCCCAAAGCGACTTTGCTCTTCGACAAATCTCGCGAAGAAGGGTCCTTGATAAGGTTTAATGAGGCGGGTCGTGGGCGGCTTGCCTCGCAGGAGGAAGAATTAGCAGGTGACGAAGTCACCGAGGTGTCTGGGGTATTAAGCTGCGTAGGGATGGGAGAAGGAAGAGCAGTTGGGATTGAGGAAGAGGGGACAGAACTGTACGGTTGCCAGCGGACCCTTGTGCGTGAAGCGGGTGGGGCCCGATGGGCGAGAGAGTGAGAAATAGCGTGCATCGACCGGTAATAAGTGTTGAGCTGAGGTTGATAGAAACACAGAGATTGAGTCGGGGAGCGATTAAAGATACGACAAAATTTGGGGTTCAAAGGGAGACAGCGTATCCATCAACGGGGAAGACAAGGCAACCAGAGGCAGTAAAGAGACGGATAGAGAAAAGCACAGGTTGTTCGAGGGCGGATAGCAGAGGTATGGAGTGCATATTGACTCGTTGAGCCAAGAATCGGACAGCCGCAAAGTCTAGCGACTTTGAGGGCCCGATAAGAGCGGGGTCGGCTGATTAAGCGCTGGAAAGAGTAAACAAGTAGGGGCAGAAGGCGGGAAAAAGTCTTTTGAAAGCAGATTCGAGGAGGGCGCGAGAAACAGTCAAGTTGGTTTATATCGCTGCCTGTCGCCCAATCAACGACCGACGTTGAGTCAGGTTGCACAATCCTCCATTCTTAACACAAACAAACAATGACCCCAGTCACTGCCTTCGAGTCAACGCACAGCGTTCTCTGCACTGCTTACTTATGGCCAGCTTGCATTCCATCCGCTCGGAGCTTAGGCATGAGCACGCTCTGCGTGTCCGAATAGTATCTCTGGTCCTATTAATTAATCGTGTGTGCAGGACAACAGCTAAACAATGCTGCAGACCATTGTGATTGCCCTTATCCTCATATGGCTCATTCTCCAGAAGGCAATTCCCGCCAGCAACCATTGTCCCTGGTTCAACCTTTCGCTTCAATCTTCCACCACAGTCTACCAGGGCTTGTCTTCCCTTCATTTCCTTTGTCACTCCTTGTTTCACTCCTACAAGAGTTGCTTCCTGTTTCGACATGCAGCCTCAGACGCTCGTTTTCGCTGTCCTGGCTACCCTGGTGACCATCAGCACTGGTTTTCCTCATGATTTGTATTCTCAATCTCCTCGTCACGCCCGTTTGGCGCACCGGGCGCCATCTAACGATACCCAGACCGGTAAGCTGTCTAAGCGTTGCAAGCAACGCCCGACTAGTGCAGGCGTCCATTCGTCCGCATCGCCTCCTGCACAGACACCCCAACCCAAGTCAAGCGGCTCACAGAATACGGGGGGAGTCATTCATGTCTCATCATCATTTTGCGGATCGAACGGAGCAATCGGTCAGTCACCTCTTGTTCGATGTGTTTTTTTTTTTTTTGGCTGATTCACTCTACTTCCAGCCACGACGAGCGCAACCTCAGGCCCCAATGGCAACATTGATTGGTTAAATTGTGGTCTCAACAGCGGCGGCTGGAATCCGCCCTATGTTACTGTTCAAGATGTCGTCGCCAAGGATTTGAGATCTGCCGCGGCCTCTCCAAACAGCGTATTTGCAGGTTGCGCTCCCTATATCTCTTCCTTTGAGGAGTATGGCAATCAGTATGGCATCCCCCCAATCATGCTTGCATCCTTTGCCATGCAAGAGAGCAGCTGTAATCCTCATGCTGTCGGCGGTGCCGGAGAACAAGGTCTCATGCAACTCAGCCGGGATAAATGTGGGGATGCACCCGGAGGCGACTGCCAAAATGCGGTCAGTTGCTTCTTTGCTTCAGGGGAGGGTCCTGACAACACTAACCACAAACGTTAGGACTACAATATTCATACAGGAGCAAAGTTCTTCTCCAGTACCCTAAAAAACAATAATGGCAATCTTCTGCTCAGCATTGGCTTGTATAATGGGTGGTTTAAGGGCCTCACATATGTACGTGTTGCCTTGAACGCCTTTTCGTCATGTCAACTTACGTGATTTCTAGGCCAAAGCCACTTCTGCGGCAAAGACATCTTGCTGTCGTTGTCAGAACAATCTGGACTAGTGCGTGGTGTACACCTTGTTCTAATTGATCTCCCCAACTCGTGTTCTTGTCAGTTTGCATCAGTTCCTCAATGGCTGGCTCCAGAACATAGATGCCCACGGCAGTTCTCCGCGTCTTGGCAAATACTTCAATTTGGACGTCTGTCATTGATAAACGGCTCCCCGTACTTTACATGTCTACGTAGCAGCATCTGGTCTGCTTTTCTGTCGGACGCTAGAAGCGTCATAGGGTCCATTTAATTTTACCAATTTGTATGTAATGAGTGTGGGAAAAAGAAGGGCAGAAACGTTAGTTGGCTATCTACTCATGAGTGATATATCCTCGTCCGTATCTCCCGTATCCACGTCCTCCACTCTCCCATCATCGCCTGAGCTGCATGCTTTGAGCCTCGACGACCCCATCGTTGTCACCGAGCAAGCTAAAGCTGAGGCTGCAGACCTCAAGGCACGTGCCAACAAGGCATTTACAAGTATGTTAGTCTATTAATGAACATCGAGGTGGAACTCAAAGGTCGACGCGCCTAGGTAGTGATTTCACTTCCGCTGTAAAGCTCTATACTGCTGCTATTGAGAAGAACCCGAACGATCCTACTCTATGGTGCAATCGGGCATATGGACGTATGAAATTGGAAGAGTATGGCTACGCCCTTAATGATGCTAGTGGGTTCAGTCCAGCTTGGGCCAAGTGCCTCTTTTCGACCTCTGAACCTCTTTAGGTCAAGCGATCCAACTAGACCGGAAGTATGCAAAAGCCTACTATCGGTATGGTTGACCCTTTGTTGCAACGTAAAGTGTCTAATGATATTCTTTTCATAGACGTGCTACCTGTTATCTTCAGATCCTCAAACCGCAGCCTGCGGTTACTGACTTTAAGAAGGTGCTTGTCTTGGAACCCCACAACGAGATCGTGAAGGGACAGCTGTCGACAACTCAAAAGTTGATCAGAAAGATTGAATTTGAAAAGGTTGGTCTAAGAGTGACACGCCCCTCAAGGTTCACCTTGATGACAATACACCATCTTAGGCTATAGAGCTAGAAGAAGAGAAGAACCCTGTCGATAGATGTCGGGAAATTATAGCAGAAGGCGAGTGATTGCTGTCCGCCAACTTGGGCCGTGTCTGATTCTGCGAGATTAGGGGGATGCGAGGTCGAGAAATCTTACAACGGTCCACAACTGACGTTTGAAGATGGGAAATACCATATCACCCATCAATTTATTAAGGATATGATCGAGTGGTTCAAGAGTGGAAAAACGCTGGCAAAGCGTTACGTTTGGGAGATCATTTTAGGTGCATGCGGGTGTTTTTCAAAGGACGAAAGTCTAGTGAATGTCGATATACCCCACGGTGCTACGATCGATGTTATCGGTGACGTTCATGGTAAATGGTTCTTCGCCCAGGACTTCGCGTCGCTTATCGTCTCCTAGGACAATTTTATGATTTGCTTCATTTATATTCTCTCACTGGGGAGCCGAGTGAACATCACTATCTACTGATGAATGGTGACCTCGTTGATCGGGGTTCTTGGTCCATTGAAGTCATTCTTACTGCGTTTGCATATAAATGTAAGCTGTTTATGACCCATTCCGTTGATGCCATACTGACATTCTGAGAAGGGCTATATCCCAAATATATGTATATTAATCGAGGAAACCACGAGGCGAAAGAGATGAACAGGGCGTATGGGTTCGAGGGGGAGACAAAACACAAGCATGGCGAACAGTCGTACAAGGTAAGAATGGCGGTATGAAAGCAAGCTGGGGGGCTAGAATTTTTTTCTTTCTTTCTTTCCAGCTTTTCGCTTATGTATTTACCACGTGTGAGTTAGATGTCTGCATCTGCGGGACGACTGCTTAACTGTTGGCGGCAGTGCCATTGGCTACCCTGGTCAGCGCGACACAACCACCAAAGATGAAGCTACATTCGGATATACTCTCCCCTCAAGGATTTAAACGATACTTTGTGGTGCACGGTGGTCTATTCAGCAAAGACGAGGTTACCTTGGATGATATTCAGAAGATTGAACGTGTGGGGCGGCAGCCTGGCACGGAAGGGTTGATGTGTAAGTTTGCCGTTCTTCGTCAATTGCCTTATGAGTGTTAATTTGGTGAAGGCGAGGTATGCAATACAACGTAGACACCACGGTCGAGAATAATCTCCCCTTTAGCTACTTTGGACAGACCCGCAGGACATGCCAGGTCGTGGGCCGAGCAAACGTGTTAGTTCATACATTGCTGCGGGATGTGAATTCTCTGATTACGAGGATTAGGGTGTTGGGATCTCCTTCGGCCCGGACGTGACCAAGAGATGGTGTCAGCTCAATAATATAACAGCCATCATTCGGAGCCACGAGGTTAGACAAGGTGAGCACCGTCTATTAAGGTTTCCCGTAGTTGGATGTCACCTTTCTGGCAGACGGATACCAAGTAGAGCATGATGGACTATGTATAACGGTATGTACTGTTTTTGACTAGACCTCTCCGGCGGCTGACTTTTAGAAAGGTGTTCTCAGCACCAAACTATGTAGACCAGGGGGGAAATAAGGGTGCATTTGTAAGTGTCGTGGCTTGTTCTGGCGGGTTGACGATATTTACGCTCGACAGGTGCGCATTGATTCAGCGGGAGAAAAAGAGTACAGACAATTTGAGGCGTCAGCACATCCACCGATGAAACCTATGGCTTACGCTGGTGGGCTGGGTAGCTTGATGATGTAGATACCATTTGGGTTTAATGTAGGCAGCCGTGTGACTTTCGAATATTCTTGCTCTGTTTCATTGCTTTACTCTCCTACTCGCCTGATGGACAAGACAAAAGCCAAGCTAGCTGCTTTCTTCGAAAAAGACGACGAAGACTCTTCCTTTCCAGTGCGACGGGCAGAGTTATTTATCTAAAATCCTCACACTTACCAATTCACTTCTCATGAAACTAGCAAAAACCTTCGGAAGATACTAAAGCCTCTCAGTACGCGCCGGGGAGGGTCAGAAAGTCCCGCAGGGACAAAGAATTGGAAGCCGCTGAGGCAAAGAAACGAGAAGAAGAAGAACATGCTGCAAGAGCCTATGCTGAATTCTTGGAAACTTTTGAGGGGGAAGATGTCAGTAAGAAGAAGACAGGTTCTATGTTCATCAAATCATCTGCGGACGGTTCTCGAGTCGCCTACAATCCGGGAAAAGTTCCGGATAAACCTTCGCGGGCGTTGGACGAGCTTGTGCGGGTGCGGACCTCGTCTGCGGTTTCCTATAGCAGCACGCGTTCATGTCACTTTCAATCCAGAGTCCCTCACCTCCCCCTGCGGTGCCAAAACCAAAAGGGAAACGTGCAATGGATGTATTCTTGGAAGAAATCAAAAGGTATCGCTAGTTTTACCTTATACCCAGCATATCGCTGATTTATTGTACTAGGGAACAAGCAGAGCGGGAGGCGCGCTATTCTCGTCAAGGTAAGGGGCAAACATCGTTCACAGTCTTACTAGATTCGTTGACATTTCAAAGCTCATGGCCACGGCAAGTCGGTGACCGCCATGGCAGGTGAGGGAACAAAAGTTCCAATGAAGTTCACACTCTTACGCCTAGTTAGCTTACGAAGGGCAGAGCGGCAGCAAAGATCGTGGTGACCCTCAGGTGACGCAACTAGCTCCAGAGACTTCTTCAAGTCGGCTTATTTTATTAGACATCCAACTTGTTTGTTGCCAATCTTCCACCCACTGTCACTGAACAATCCCTGGGCCAATTTTTTGCTCGTTGTGGTCCCGTAGGATCTGTAAGCCCCATGTTTGCATATATTGTCCTGTGCTCGGCCTCATGAGAGCAAGGTTAAAGTTATGTGGCCACGCGGTGATGGTACCAGTGGTCCAGGGTCAGATATGACTGCGTCGAGGCGTAACAGAAACGCTGGCCTTAGCGGTTTTGTATCTTTCATGAAAAGAAAAGACGCCGAAAGGGCGTTGCGGGAGTTTGATGGCTATGATTGGGGCGGTTCAGTTCTACGAGTTGGTTGGAGCAAGGCAGTACCGCTCGCTGCAAAGCCTATGTTTGGTATGAGTTCATGCTGCGACTATCGTCCAAAAAACTCATATTCTTGAAGTTACCCAGTCCTCCGGGAAGGATAGCTTTAGTAGGAGCCCATCTCCGAGTCCTGCTAGGGATCGCCGACGTTCTCGATCGCGAGACAGGTTCCGATCCCGGCGATCCCGTAGCTCCTCGTACCACAGTCGTAGTCCCTCTCGGTCCCGTCGGAGATCTTACAGTCGGCCGCGCCGTCGCTACTCTAGGAGCCGTTCACGGAGACGCCACTCCCGCAGCCCCAATCCTACAGAGGAGGCCGAAATTGTAACGGATACTTTCATTCGAGCTGTAGCAGCAGAGGTCAAGGGGCATGGAAAGAAGTTTGAAACTGCGTTGAAGGAACGGGAGCGCAACAATCCAAAATACTCGTTCATGCTGAAGAAAGATGTTCGCTTGATTGGATTCTCTCGACCCGTGGCCGTTCTGACCCTGTTTACAGCACCGGCGTCATGCTTTCTACCGGGGCTTGATCGAATCTCAAAGAAATCTGGACCCCGAGTTTGATGACGAGGTGCGTCCTCTAAACGTTAGTCTCATCAGCCCGATCCCAAAAACCACGGCAGGGTTATAATTCAGTCTATTCTACTGACTCAGCTGAAGAGTCTGAACGTGAGCGTGTTCCCAAGACTCGTTTGGGAAAGCTCGCACGGAAGCGGTTGGAAGCCATGCTACGGTCTCTTTCTGGAAAGAGAGGCGAGATAGCCAGATGTATGACGTTTTGTCTGGAACATGCCGAAGCTGCTCATGAGGTAAAGGCAACAAGTCAATCTTTGGTGTCTCCGTTCTGAGTGCATTTTTAGGTGGCAGATGTTGTTGTCGCATCGCTACTTGTGGACGGCACAGCCGTACCTCGAAAGGTCGCACGTCTTCACCTTATATGCGACATCTTGCATAATTCGGCTGCGCCAGTACCTAGCGCCTGGAAGTTCCGACAAGAGTTCCAATCCAGACTAGGAATTGTTTTCGATCACCTCTCAAATATCTACCATTCCTTCCCTGGTAGGATAACGGCCGACACATTCAAGAAACAAATTACGGCGGTTGTAGGTATCTGGGAAGACTGGATCGTCTTCTCACCAGACTTCACGTCCGAACTTCGTGCCCGGCTAGACGGTGCCACTGTGGAGATTGAGAAGGGAGCAGATGATGCAACCAGTGCTCATCAGAAGGGCACGGACAGCTTTCCTTCTCGTTTCAAATCTAGTGCCTTCCAACTCGCTACAGAACCTGCCAAGCTGGAAACATCTACTGCGGATGGCGCCGTTGACGAAGAGCCAATGGAGATGGATAGCGATACTGAAAGACCGACAGGTGATGATGTCGATGGTGTTCCAGCCGACGATGATTTTGATGGAGTACTTTTCGATGATCTTGATGGTGAACCAGTAGATGATGTGGATGGCGTGCTTGTTGACGATGTGGATGGCGTGCCTGTCGGCTACGATGTTGACGGCGTACCTATCGATATCGATGGTATCCCTATTGATCCTTAGGAATTGGGATGTACTATATTCATTGTCATGTATTGCCGATGAATGGCTTGTTATGATGCTTTGATTTCCATAGTGCAGATATGCCATCCAGCGTTTACCCATAAAGTTCTTCTACATTATACGCTATATATCCAAGAATACTTTTTCACTTCCGGCGTTGAGAGCGGCCATTGTTTGAGGCAATGTCAATGATGGCTTCTCTTGCGGCCTCGATGCTAGATTGAGATCCTGTGATGCAAAGACTATGAATAATGAAGTCACCGTTTAGGTTGGAAACGCACCGATGATGGTAATTGTCGTGTCTTCTTTGCTCACAATAATATCGGCACCTGTCTCGTCACGAAGACGAGACACATTCGCACCTTTCGCTCCTACAATTCGGGGAAAGGGACTCCGGTCAAGTAAGGTGAGAAAGCCAACATGCGACATGCTCTCAGCATGTCGAATTGCATCCTGTATCATTTCCTTTGCCCTATCAAGGCCTGCTTGGTCTCGTGCTCTGAGAGTCCAGATCGAGTCGCCTTCGTCTGAGTCCTGGTAGTTTGCTACGACTTCCCAGACCGGCTCAGGAGCACCAGCAGCAACCTCATCAATACGTGCCGAAGAAACACTGGAAGGTTTTATAGGTGCACCAGGTTTTGTTGGCTGTATTGATTGTTCGACTTGAACCCCAATAGGCCGCAGGTTTCTGTAGAATGCTCCCTGTTGGCCGATGGCATGGTGGTATTTAAGTGGAATAGTAAGGACGTCCGTGATTTCCACGACGGCAGGTTTTACTTGGCCCTACATATAGGTCAATAAAATTTGTAGGTCTGTTCAGCGCTTGGGTCCCACCTTAAGGAACTCAATGGCGGTTTTGCATGCGTCACGGGATCCGGTCACCTTCACGACATCAGCAGGATTGGTGTCTGCGAATTCAGATGCATTCTCTGGTTCTCCGACTTGTTGATACGAACGAGAGCCTGGAAATTGAATCTGTACCCCTGTTTGATTCTGAATCGTGGTCAAATTTTGGCCGCCGCGGCCGATCAATGCGCGATGCTGCGGGGCAGGGATCATGAGAGCCAGGACGATGCGGTCGCGCAATGAAGAAACGACGTCTTCCAGTTCTTTTTGTAGTCGCTGAACAAGTGCCGATTCACCTCGAATCTTAACTTCGTCAGAAGGCTCGCTTGGGCGAGGGCTACGAAAATAGGTAGGCACGAGCAGATGTCGAAATAAGGAAAAAAACATACAATCTAATGAGCCCTGCTTGTTGTTTGGTATCAGCTGGCCCATCGCAACGGGCGATGAGGTCACGAAGTCCTTGGCCGCCTGCACCGATGATCGTGCGGTGATACTTGCTCTCGATCACAACTACAGCACTTATTTCTTCCTTGACCTGATCTGCCACGGCGAGAATAGCAGCCTTGGCAGCGGTGATAGCTTTCTTCGTTCCACGAACCGTAACATTGGCAACATCTCCGCCCTCTTTGTCAATATCAATCTGGCTATCTGTGCTAGCCTTGATCTCGTTGATTGAGGATCCATTTTTACCCAGAACACGGGCTATTGATCGGGTGGGAATGGTAAATTTGATAACGTTGTTTGATTCCTTCTCAAATTCATATGCCTAATCTGATGCTCAGAATAGACGATCGGGAGGTAAAGCCAAAAAGAGCTTACATCCAGCAACTCCGCCTTGGCGGCCGCAACGCCCTTCTTGCCCCCCTTGACCAAGACTTCATCTAGCTTGAGTTGCTCACGAGTTTTGCCTTCCACGCCGTCAGATGAAGATCGAGGGAAATTTATCTTAACATTGTATTTTTCCTCGAGTCGGATTGCATATTTTCCGTTCTGTCCAATGAGAGAAGCATGATACTGATTTGGAATTTTGAGAATTTCTGATGCTTCATCTGCCTAGAATAACGACTTGAATCTAGTCAGAAGCGCCGCTAAGGGGTGAGCTTACGATCCGTTCCACTTGAGCGAGGATTCTTTTCTTTGCTTCCTCAGCGTTTTCCTTGCGGCCGGTTATCTGATGTGGTTTTAGAAGACTTGCACAAAACACAAATTATAACATACCCTAATCTTTGACTTTTGATGAAGAACTCTCTTTTTCCTGCCGCCTTCCTTTTCTTTTTCCTCACCTTCGTCAGAGACTTCGATTTTCACCGCGAGTTGTTCCCGAAGTCTATTGATTCCAGAGCCCTGAGCACCAACTACACGGCCAACGTATTCTCTCTCAATCTCAAACTCAGTTTCCTGTGCAGGATGTTAACTTGTGTGTATCACAAGAAGAAAAAATACGTGCGTAGCTGCTGACGATTTCGTCTTTCTGAGCATCATCAACTATTTTTAGAATGTCTTTGACAGCCCTGCTGACTTCTGAGGCGACACCGCGCACAAGAATAATATCTTCCGTGTCTGGACTACCTGCATCGCCACCAACCTTAATAGATAAAGTCTTGTCTTCGCCGATGATGCTATGAAAGACGGTCAACCTATTATTCCCCAACGTTCCAGTGCCTACTAACGCATTAAGTGTCGTGCCGTTGGGGCCAAGCACAGCTTCATGCCATCGCTTCTCAACAGGAACCAATTGGCTCTTAACGTCAGCTACCTCTTTTTCCATTTTGATGAGCTCCTTTTCGACATCATCTAGGTGCTTTTTCTTATCATCAGGAGAGGGCGATGCAGAAGGATACTGAGGATCATAAACCAGGAGGACAGAGGAATGTTC
>AYNK01002479.1:0-14389 GCA_000497225.1 Amanita jacksonii TRTC168611 | reverse complement strand
GTCCATAACGCTGGTAGCAGCAGATATCTATGCAAGGCAAAGTACTTATGCCTGTAGATTATGAGATAGAAAAGCGGATGTCAGTATTATCAACGTTTGGAAAGTATACCGCGTTATTACCGGGTATTTGAACCAGTTCACCAGGTTTACCATATCAGGTCTCGTCAGACTCTGTGGCGTCATTATGGGCGCAAACTTCCTGACCAGGACTGCCTCGTGCATCACACACCTTTCTAGGTCGCCTTATCTCTTCCTAACTTGGCAGCAGTGACAATGACTATATCTTCCGTTATCTAAAACGACCGGTGTCAGTTCCGGATCCCACACTGTTGGAGAAAGCATGTTGTGAAGTTAGAGATGACACGGTAGTGCACAGCGGATAGGGACAAAGGTTTTGGTATCGGCGCCATCTTGATTGAACTCTTCGGAATACAGGGTATACCATTCACCTGATAACCCACCAGACTTGTCCTCCCTTATCTTCATGATACAGAGCTGTCGAGACCATTCTGCAACCAGCAACTTCCTGCACGCCCAACGACTTTTCCAAAGTCCCACCCTCCTGTTCAAGATCCCGCCCCTTCAGTGGCCCCGTGGCTGTCGCGCATGAGCTATGATCCAGAGTCAGCGCGTCCTGGAGAGGCGACTAGAGGGTTGCTACCGAACGTGAATTGGTCAATGTCGTGGATATATCCCGAGGCGACAACAACGATCGACTTCTGCTATGACATATCTTAGAGCTTGGGTAGTTCAAGGACAGCGGGCAACAGTTACGAAGACGGTGGAAACAGAATTCACAGTTGCAGAGGAGCGGCGTACCAATCTCGAAGTATCTTCAAGCATTAAAAACGAGAAGAGATAATGTAGACCCGTAGCTGCAAGGTAGTAATATATTTCCAAATAAACGGGGGTTGCACGGTAAATACAAAGTATTCGGCACCCAGATTAACACTATGCGTCACTTCGCGAAGTTTTTCCTTTCGCCCGTTGATGTCAAGTTGAACCGCTCCCCTTGCACGAGTGATTTACAGCCAACCTTTGACCTTCCCTCGTGTCCATTCGTGTGACAATGCTGCTCGGAGGAGGCTCCTCGCGACCATCCAATGTCCAGGCCACGCGCTCATCCGTTATAGTCGAAGACACGGTGGTGTCAATTCTGTGCCCGCTCTGCTTGGCCACCGTGCCTTGGAAGCTCCTCGAAAACCGTTTCTCTGCCCTTTCGGGATTGATGTGCCTGTGTTTCTCAACAGTTTTTGCTTGCCGAGAAAACTTCCTGTGAAACACAGTAGCACCATCGAGATATCTTCTGATAGCCCGTTCGGAGAGATAACCAACGGTTCCTTCTGGCATGCTACAAGCTATCAAATCTGACTCAGGTTCCGGAGGGCGTATGATGCTGCGAGTGGTTATCCTCTCCCTAGTCCTTACAGTGTTAGCATTTGTGTTAATACTTGGAAACGAGCGGGTCATGTCACACCACGGAGAAATTAGCACCCCTCCTGCAGGTAATGGAAGATCTGTATCACGCAATGCCTGTAACAGTGCAAGGGCAAGCCCACCACCTGCGGCGTCCCCAGCGATAATGTTATGTGCTGGATCGATTGGACGATGTTCCGATTCTGGCGGTGGATCGACGGGGTACAGGTCTAAGGCGAGTTCTAATCATGAAAGCATTTGCGCCTTGGTTGAAATTACTTACAGGCAGCCAAGGCGTCGTGGAGGCCGCAAGGGAAAGGATATTAAGGTGCAAGGCGGTAGTTAATGGCTTCGGACAAACATCAATGCCCCATTTGGAATGATCCGACTGGATCCACACCGAGAGCTCGCCCATTGATCTTACGAGCATACCGCTCAATGCTATACCTAAAGACATGTCAAGTCCAAGTTGTAGTGGCGGATTGCGTTACGTGCCTCTCTAGATCAACGCTGCCGCAAAAGTCCCCGCCTAGCTGACCTGTTCAGCTCGTAGATATAGAATTGCGCAGACGCTTACCCCCATGTAGGAACGGCTCAGACGCAGCGAATATCCCAACGATTGCTTTGATGCTTATGTCATGAGCAGTCTTCAGCAAGTCTCATTCAATCTTCCAAAGGACGACGTGTTGGCGTCGTTAATCGTCCTACGCGCGAATGACCAATGGTGGCAGAAGCTCCCTCATGGGGCGGCAACGGACAGTGAGGGCTACCGCTTCCATGGCGTTCGTCGTGCTCCTTTACATTTTCACATGGATAAACACCCTGACCGGTGAATTCGGTGGCGCATTCCTTCCCGGCCAGTCAAAACATTGGGTCTATCTGGCTCGCCCTCTTAGCCATCATAATATGTACTCTTGAACTCCCCCCAAAATCAGATATACGTCGGATCAAAAATGCGATCCATGACGCAAATAAACAATTCTCCATTATTCCGGGCAATGGCGATCCAACAAAGACAACAATCACTGTTCGTAGAGCCAAAGATGCCTTGGTTGATGAAGACATAGTCTGTCCAACGCCCATATTCTTTCCTGCGCGTTTCACTTCGTGGTTTCGAGCAAGTCTCAAAGTGACAAATGCTTATCATGCTGCCTCGAAACATTCACAAGACTTGCAGCATTCCGATGAGCGTCCTTTGCTTGTAGCGGAAGGGCCGTTAGGAATATGCGCGCTCAAGGCCGAAAGCCTGTCAGACTTGTATTTATATGATTTTTTCAACATCCATATCAAGTCTACACTTCTAGCCTTCTTTTTACAGTGGGGGACTGGCGGTGCTTCTGTCATGGCTATATATCTAACACCAAAACTAGGTGAGCCGCGGCGCTAACGTTGAAGAGATATCCTGATTCACCTTGTCCATTTCAAGGTCTGGGTTGTTATTCGGGGTCGCATTTACTCTACCTATGTACATCTACATTCATCTGGTTCCTCAGTGCCTTATCTGGTGTACTTTCACATGTATCGCCGGGGGGCCAAAAGGACCAGCCAGGTGTTCTCGAAAGGATGGCCGTAATCTTGTGCCAAGCATCAAAGATATCTGCAGCGCTGAATACTGGTTGGATCCTTATATCCTCGTCGCTCGAAATGGCTGGCTTTTACATAAGTTGTTATTTCAAAGCCAACGCCATAATCTCCGGCAAGGGGGGTTACGGTATCTTGGGCGCACCACCCGATGAAGAAAAGAACGTCAGGACTTTCTGGGTTGCCGGTATGACTGGCACCTCGGCGACAGCGGTGATCTTTCTTATTGCGATTATTATCTTGATAAAACGACCAAAGCTAGAATCTACTCTTGAACATAATGGTAATCATCTTATGGAGTAGACTTGTCCGCACCTTTGCATGCTACTGAGCTAGAATAGAAAGTACTTGTATTGGAAATGTAGAGTAATGTAGGTAGCTGACGTGTAATTTTTCTACTCTATATTCATTCTATATACGAAGGTGTACGAGCCCTTGTTAGTGTGTGAATGCAGAGGTGTGGGTGCAAGTGGTCGTATTGGCCCATGAGATACCCTTAGATCATTCAATGCCGGATCGCATCCAACATTTTGCTTCAATTGCGTTTGATCAAGAACGCAGTATAGGAAAGCCGGACACAACCAAGATCGACAAAATAAACAAAGAACATGGGAGCGGGTTTCTGGTTCGTCGGTGGGAGTGCCCTTGGGAAGAGTATTCATCAAGTTGACGCTGATCATGAAGGCATCCCCGGCCCATCGAATCCCGTGTGCTGGAGGGTACCAACTTTCCACAAGATTTCTCAATCCTCGAGCTGACAGTTCCTTGGTCGGAGGTGTTCCCTACTTTCACCAACGGAAGAAGCGGCTAATTGGAGGGAAAACATGCCCAACATAAGGTCACGGAGCTGTAAGGCCTTGAAAGATATCTTAGACTGAATCTTTGAATACTGTGCGATGCGGGAAGGTGGGGCGCAATTGAACGGACGTGGGCAGGATATTGTGGATGTCTGTGTAGAAGAGCAACTTATGATGCCCAGGCACGTACGGCCATCTGACATACAGCCGCGAGACATGTCAAAAAAACAAGATTTTCCGCGTTTTTTTATGATTCTACCTATATATTTTACGTACGGCATATTTTTTCTCACATTACTTATATCCATCTCCCTGCTTTTTAGAGCTGCGTGCCAATTCCCTACATGAAGAAAGTAGGGTCGATAAGTAAATAAGGAAGGCATCAAAGACATACAGAAAGGCTGAGTCGATACACTGCTTGACGTCTTTGTAGCTGACAACCAGGCATGACTGTTCGTCCCTGGAAACTAGCATAATTTTTTCCTCTGTCCCCGCGTCGAGCTAGAGATGCAGAAACAGGAGGTGATGCCTAAGTTACTCGAGCAAGTGGAGGGATCTACCTTGCTGAGACAGGTAAGGACATGTCCGATGTTCACCGCAGGGTTGCCACTCTCGTCTACTTGGTGGAAGACATAGTCCCTGAACAGCTTGATGATATACCTATCACCCGTCTCTGACCAGCGGGGGTCCCGAGCGAATCTGGTTACAGGTTAAATGTGCGAATGAGAGGGAAGAAGGTGACGTGGTGAATAGGAGAGACTTACTCGGGCCTTTCGTTGATGAACCCAAACTTGCACAACAGGCGTACCAGGCGCGCGTTCTCCAACTCGCTCAGTAATTCGTTCTCCAAACGATCAGTTGCACTAGGAGGGAGTGCGTAAATGAGCATAGTTCACGTAGGTCAAGGTTTAAAGTACTTACAGCATTGCATCATTGAGGTCAATCAACACTTTCCCCTTGATCATATCCAACAGTTGATCAATGTTCTGCCGGTAAACTAGAATTAGCCCTAGAATCCACAAGAAGAGGCTATTGTATTCTGCCCACCTTAAGTGGAGCAGTCTTACTCATCAGAAACAAAATTGCATTTTTCAAATCCTGGCTATATTGCCTCCCGATAGTATCCAGGCTTTTTTGAAAACTGGAGCCGTTGTTCACAACGAGCGTGCTACAACAGAGTGCATATAGTAGCCTCCCGAACATAAGTAGATCTTCTTGTTGGTAAATCCCGGTGTCTTGTGGTGCGTCATGCATGAGCACGTCGATGAGCCCACAGGAGCCGATGCGAACGCTGGCGTTGAGGAGTTGGCGAAGAACGAATTAAGAGGCTTAGTGACATTGAGGAAATAAACGTCCCTGCTCACCGATTTTGTCCCGTCAATAGAATCTTCGTCGCATCCACAACTCTCACAGCTAGGCCTGCATCATGCGCCTGCTTGATCGCGGATGCGATCTGAACGACGTAGCTCCAAATGACGCGCTCGGGGATCATAGGTTGTCCTGCTCCTGTTGCACTTGCCGCTGAGCTTATGCTTGTGGAAGACAAAGAGAAAGCGGATGAGAAGTTCGCCGTTTGCGGCGTTGCCCGATGTCCTCCATGTGAAACACCAATAGCAGGTTGCTGTTGTTGTTGGGCCATCTGAGATTGCAATGCGGCCACCTTGGATTTGAGGTGAACATCGAAGAGGGTAAGTGCGTTGGGGTGATAAGTGTAGCAGACAACCAGCGCTATCCAGGGGCCGTCAGGTGGACGGGTGATAGGATAGACAATAAGCAAAGGCCTACAGTTATCGTTAAAGGCACGGGTGGTGAATGCTTCGTGTATCGAAACAATACCAGGATGTCGAATCTTAGACCACGCTTCGATCGCTGCGAAAGCAGATTGCTGAGTAAGTCGGTAGTCTGCAGGAGGTTTGATGGTTTAGCATTTTCCACAGGATTGGGAGGAGGTCCAAGGTGTGACTTACTTTCGATACGTCGAAGAGTATAAGGCAGGCCATCTGAAATCCGGATGGCTCTGTAAACGATAGAATACCAGTTGAGGAACTTGCGTCGCTCGGGTGGTGGGCTGACATTCTCTAAGGGAGTAAGGGAGTGGTAGCCTTGGAGCTCATCAGGGAGTTCCATGCCTGTAAAGTCAAAGGTCATGTTATATCAAGGGTACACTTGAAATTAGCGAGACTAGCCTGGAGGGGCTGTCCCCCGAATCGTCTCAGAACGAGATTGGAGCGTTTGACGAAGTTCATTGGATGAAGGGATGAAGTGTGAGTCCTTCGTAGAGGCAACGAATGGAGCAGGTACGGAAGGTGTGTACAAGTGATAGTTGAGCTGTGAGGCAGTGTTGTTGGGATAGGCGTAGTTGTTAGTGTAAGAGCCGACTCACAGGTTGACGAAGAAAGACGGGTGCGGCAGGATACGGGTACGACACAGTCGCGTCATAGTCTTGCTGGTAAGGATTGTACTGTGATTCGTCGTAGTGCTGGGTGTCGAGCTAAATCAATGATGCTATGAGTGAGGGTACAATGATAATCATCCGAAGCATAAAAGCGTACGTTTTGCATCTGATCGATGATAGCGTTGATCGACAAATCAGGTATGTCGAGTAAGTAGGCATCATATGCCTCCGATAGCTGAGGGGTGATAACGCTACTTGCATCTGTAGTGAAGTCTGTCTGAGAGGCGGAAGGAATAAGACTGGCGGAAGAAAGTTAGCAGAATGATAAGGGAAAGGAATGTATTGCATACTTCACGCTCGCTTGTTGCGAGCTGGTAGCAGCATTTGGTGTGGGGGATGGGGTGGCCGTTGCCGGAGGGGCAACAGACTTGGGGACGAAGATGGGAGCATTGATAGCCTGCGCTGATAGAGCGCCTGTTGAAGGAGAGTCCATGCGGAGCCTACGGGCCTTTAAAAGATGTGTATGACAAAGCTAGTGACTCACGTTGGGGAAGTAGCAGTAGTGGTTGACGTCGTCGTTGTGGCGGTGGTCGTTGCGGTCATGGTTGCTGTTGTCATAGAGGGAGAGGATTCCTGGGTGAACCAGTCTACAAAAATGGGATAGATGTGCGGAAAATAGACACTTACGGTTGGAGGATGATAATAGATACAACCCTTGTCCTGAAATTTACAATAGCTGGATAAAATGGGTTGCTGTGGTCCGACGAACGGGGGACGGAAGCGTACCCGTATATCATGATATTTCTACATTGTCGCTGCACTGTTGTTGTTGTGAGTGAGACGCGTGAGCATCAGCTCTGGGAAGAATGAAGAGTCAATAATAGGAACACGATTACCTCGTTTTTGGGGTTTGAGCTCATCGTGCGTATTTGGATCTACAATTTTTACAGCAGTGGACTGTGGCCTGGAAAAGAAGGCCATGATGTCTGAAACCCAGACAAGTTATGGATGGGATGGCAGGCTGAGGCCTGGGCTACCAATGTGGTGGCAAAATAGGAACAAACAAATGATAGGGTTGTTGTTGCAGGCATCTGGCTGACAATGATGGAACTCGGAGTGAAGGCGTTTGCCAAGTTCTACTCGTTCCTTTGAGGGCGTCTGATGGGCGGATAACCTGGTGTTGTTGTGCTGTGAGATATGTAGAATAATTAGGCTGAGTGAGAAGCCGAGAGTGAAATGCCGATTGTTATAACAGGTGTGAGTAAACTCGGCTCTCCGATAGCTGCTCTGAAGGCGTCTGTGCTGCCTCCTTCCTTCCCTTCACCAACTACGCCATTCTTTTTCTCGTTCGCCTTGTCTAGTCATCAATCACATACCAGCTCAGAGACTTCAAAAATGGCATTTTCCCAGCCCCTGTCCTCCTCCGTTCCTCAAATCCATCGCAGGCCTGGCTCAAGGCACAAGTTCATCACAGACCTTTCTCAATGTCTCTTCGAATTCGTCGTCCAGCTTCTTCCAACACAAGAAGAGATGGCCGTCAAGGAAGACGTCAGGAAGCTACTCGAACATCTCATCCGAACCATTGAACCTGACAGCCGCCTTCTTTCCTTCGGTAGCACTGCTAACGGCTTCAGCCTTCGCAACTCTGGTGATTTACCCTTCTGCTCATTGAATAGAGGGGTGATAACCGTGTGTCTTATGCGTCTTGTCACACAGATATGGACTTGTGTTGTCTAATTGACTCCGAGGAACGCCTCTCAGCCACCGATCTCGTCACTATGCTAGGTAATCTACTCGAACGAGGTTCGTACCTGCAGCGTGCCCATTCAACCACTCGCTGATAGCACCCCTTTCCCTCAGAAACTAAATTCCACGTCAAATCCTTGCCTCATGCCCGAATACCCATTGTCAAGCTCTCCCTTGACCCTTCGGTGGGGTTGCCATTGGGCATTGCTTGTGACATTGGCTTCGAAAACAGATTAGCGCTAGAAAACACGCGTTTGCTCATGTGTTATGCCATGATAGATCCTACACGAGTCCGAACTCTTGTTCTCTTCCGTGAGTCCTCTGCACCACACCCCTGGCGCCGAGCCCTTCCGATCTGATTCCTTATTTTCTCTTTTGTTCCCTAGTTAAAGTGTGGAGCAAACGAAGGTGAGCCCATACCCGTCCAAATACCACCGCTCGGAGCGCTCATTCTATTTATTCAATTTTTCAGAAAAATCAACTCACCCTACACGGGCACCCTTTCATCATACGGCTATGTTCTACTTGTAATCTACTTCCTGGTTCACGTCAAAAACCCTCCTGTTTTACCTAATCTACAACAAATGCCGCCTCTACGACCAATATCAAAAGTGCGTCTCCTGTCATGCCGTTGTATTTTTAGGGTCATCACTGATCATACAATCAGGAGGATACTCAAATTAATGGATATAATACTTGGTACGCCTTGCCTTTGGCTCAATCTGTTCCTGGTGTTTCTCACCTACAAGCACCTGCATAGGTTCTTCGATGATACTGAACTCTTGCGTCAGCGGTGGCGTTCCGAAAATACTGAACCAGTCGGACAACTGTGCGTACCCGTCCGGTAATGGATTTTATTCTTAATAACGCGTCGGACAGTCTGATCGATTTCTTCCGCTACTATTCCCGGGACTTTGTATACAGCATAGGGGTTGCCTCCATTAGGGCCGGATTACTGAAGAAGGAAAGTAAAGGGTGGCAAAATGATGTGCGCTTCTTTTGCTAGAGGGGCAACGTTGGGCACTTTTCATTGACAGATTTTGTTTGCTAGCTATCCGCCGGGCGTTATAACGATGCAAGAGAGAGAAACCGGTTTTGCATAGAGGTAAGGCTAGAATCTTTGCACTACCATCTCGTGAGAATTGACTTCAGAACAACAGGACCCGTTTGAGATTGATTTCAACGTTGCTCGGTGCGTGACCAAAGACGGGCTTTACATGGTGAGATCTCTACCCTGACCGATTCCTTCGGTCCCATTAACGCCGCAGCGCAGATCCGTGGGGAGTTTATGCGGGCAAGCCGTATCCTCGCCTCTCGTCCCGAACGTTCGGTCCAAGCTCTTGCTCAACTATGTGAAGAACGAAAGGATGAGGAATTAGTTTCTTCCCCTCCTTACAGTGCCTCGCGACTGCCCAATCCACCTCCTCAAACCCCCTTCCCTGTTGGAAGCCAATCCATGAGACAAAATAGAGCCCCACCACCTGTGCACCTTTCTCCCACAACTGCGCAGCCTACGGAACCTACAAACGAGTCGCATTTAACGCAGGTGGCTGAGAGGCCCGTGCCTGAACACATGGCTCCCAGGCGCGGGAAATGGACCAGTCCTCCGCCCTTAGAGGCTCCTTCTGTTGCCCATGCTCTGTTTGAGGCACAGATTGGTGATAGTCTCAAATTAGCCACCGCACCCACGGAGGCACGCGAAAAGGATCCCTGTCACTCCCCATCAAGCAATTCTGAAGCTTATACGGACGAAGATCGGTCAGATGCGGCCGAGTCTGATGATGTTATGTCTGTCCGGTCGTTTACGGAAGGAACGAGTGTAGCGGCTACTGGACCTGCACCTGTTCGGAGGCCATCGTGGCACTTGCAGGATACGGCCGCTCGGACGGCTCAGACTCGTGATCCGCGAGACGTCAACACTACTATCTCTCCAGACCTGCTTCCATCTCACTCCCCTCCTCGTTATCTCAATGCTTTTGGCCGGAACAGATATACTTCTCAACGCTTCCATCAGCGGAACGTTCACCCCTTGTCCGCTTCATCATCTCAGAGATCTGAATCGATGAGACTCCATGCACATGGCACCCCTGCCAACCTCAGCTTACAAAGCATGATCACACCCTGGGCTACTAGTATGGCACACACTATATCCTCTTTCTCGCCTGCATCTACTCCTCTCCCCCCTTCGCCTGACAAACTCTCGGCGGATCTTACGGTTGATTCTTCCGCTGTGTATTACCAAACCGCTGGCTCGCCGAGGGCAGCCTCCGTGTTATACCCTGGCTCTTCTTCTAACTCACCACGTACCCAACAACATAACACATTCCTCTCACAATTACATCAACATCAGCAACACCCACTTTCTAACATGAACTATATTCCACCCGATATTTTCCCCTTGAATATGCCGCCTGCAATTACATCAACAGTCAGCACGTCTGACGCCGCTGCGGTATTATTGGAACGCGTATCTCAGCATCGACAGATGGTATTGGAGTCGAATAGTAGATCGTCCTCGCGTGGGCATAATACACCAACCCCGGCCTTGCCGCGTGGGTACGGTCATGCTCATTCACGCTCCGTTGCGACGGTGACAGCATCCACGCCTCCTCCTACTGGTGGTGGTGGTCTTAGTAACTCTCCTACCGTTGCTGCTCCTGCAACGAGGTTCACGGTTCAAGCACGGTCTAATTCGCCCTTAACAAAGGCGGCCGAGGCGTCCGGCCAACGGTCTGGAGCATCACCTAGGTTACCGTCCGCTTCTTCACCCTCATCGCCGCATCTACATTCCCGACCATTATCGCAGTCCTCGCCACAGAGGCAAGTCCTCCGGACACCAGCGAAGCAGTTACCATATATAGCTCCGGATAGAAAAGCGAATAAACTTACATCTCCTCAACACTCCGCGACCTCGACGATATCGAATGGCAGCTCTCCCGCACTGTCGTCCACCGGGACGGGATGCGAGAGTTCGCCATCTCGTTCGCCATCGCCACGTTCGCCTAGGTCTCCGCCTTCGACGGCAGTTCCTTCGAGACGACATGAGATTGGGAGGAAACTGGATAAAGTGGAGGGAGAAGTAATGGTGGAAGTGGGAAGGATGTTTGAATCGTTCGCAGCTGCGTTGGATATCAAGGATGGATCTCCACAGGGTCAGGGTTTGCGCACCCAGAGGCACCAGTCTCCCCGTTTTCATCATCACCACCCTTTCCACAACAATTCTGGCCACCTCAATCATGTCGGTCTCCATCACCGAGTTACGGATGATCCAGCGGTGTTAGAGGTCTCGCCTCACGTGGGTGGGCGCCAGCCGCTGCCAGAGGCTGTGACGCAATAAGTGGGCTCATTCGACATTTCCAAACGTTTTCGTGTTGCCGCGAAGAGTGCAAAGTGCATGGTGATTCAAGTCAATCACGTAGAGGGATCATCTGGCTTGTGTGTGTAGGAATGCATTTTGGCGAAATATGGAATGCGAGGTTGGAACCCTGATAATGTGGTCATTCATTTGTGGACCGTTCACTCCTTTCGTACCGTTGAAGGTCCTTTCACCCAGTTCATAGGTGACACGACATGTTCGTTACAGGCTAGATGTACAGTTTCACGCAAACATGTTGGAGACGAATGATGAATATACGATGAGTGGGGTTTTCACATGTATCTGGTATTTGGATAAGGACATGCCAGTGTGTGTACGTAGCGGACTTGGAGCTTGATGCAAAAGGGTGGACCAATCACGACCGAATACACACATGTCTGAACAAATTCACCAGTTGCTCGCTCTCCTTACCGAAGCAGTTGCCACGCTTGATCGAGTATGCGCGACGAATGGGACCAGCATTCCAGATCTGAAAGAACCATTCCATCCTCAGTCCGAAGCTTTTAGGGAAGATCCCACTGCTGCAGAAGCTGCTAACATAATTGGTGCAGCAGCATCCCAACTAGCTGCTATCGTCATGCCCCCTCAACTCCGCCTTTTCAATACAGTTTGTGCAGTGAGAAACCCCCTCCCCTTAATTGGTCGCTCGCTTTCCTGACTTTGTCGAAGCCAACGAATGCCGCTGCATTACGGATCTGCCTTAACTCTAATGTGACAGAAATACTGCGTGAGGCAGGCCCAAGTGTTAGCCCTTCAGACCGCATCGACCATTCGCAAGTGTTAACTAGGCAACACAGGGGATGCATGTAAACGATATATCGACCAAAAATGGTATAGACGCACAAAAATTAGGTATGTCCTATAACTAAACAGAGCACTTGAATCGCTGACATGAACAGGTACACCCAGGTCGTTGCTTGAGGCTCCTGGCGATCCAGCATATCTACTACGAAATTAAACCGAATGTTTTCACTAATACGCGCATTTCAAGTCTCATGGACACCGCGAAATCCAGCGCGTCGCTTTTCGCGGAGTACGTTCTTATGAACATATGATAAGTATATATGAGTATGATTTGTTTTTTCGTAGTCCAGAACGCAAACATGATGATACTAATGGTCTTCCTGCATATGCCAATTTTTGGTGCGTGGCTTCGCCCCATCAGGGTGCGTGCACCAGAAAAGTCTCATTTCAATTGCACAAGGCTTGACGAAAGTTTCAAATCATTGGCCTATCTCTGGGAAAATGTAATCGATCATGACACCGCCCAATCTAGTGATCCAGCTACAGCTCCCATCGCAAGGGCTGTCAGCAACGGTAAATCGTTATGGGATTACCTCAGTCAGCCCGACAAGAAGTCTAGGCGGCATACATTTGACATCGCCATGCGTGGTACGGATATCACAATCGCTAGAGGCATGGGGTTGAAGGGTGCGGTAGCTTGGTTGGTGGCCTAGGCATTTCTGCTAACCAGTAGAGTGTAGCATTTGACTGGACTTCCCTACCTATTAATGCCTTGGTGGTCGATGTCGGGGGAGGTATTGGTACGATCGCAAGACAACTAGCCCAAGAGCATCACCACCTCAAGATAGCTATCCAAGACCTTCATGGAGTGGTTGAAAACGGTATAAAGGTAAATCCGCTCTTTGGTTTCCAGGCGTGTCCGAGGTTTTACGTTACAATTGAAGGCTTGGACTGAAAATATGCCGAGTGCCTTGTCCTCGGGTCGGGTCAAATTCGAAGGTATTAAGTGAAGCTATACTTTTACCCGTTTTATTAGGCTAAACGGAGTTGAATTGGCAGCGCATGACTTCTTTACCCCTCAGCCGCATACGAATGCATCTGTCTTCCTTATGAAACACATCCTGGTTAATTGGTCCGACGAGTACGCTGTAAAAATCCTAAAGGAGCTGAGAAGTGTAGCCATGCCGAACACAAAGATCATCTCCATGGATGCTATTCTACCCTATGCATGCCATGCTCCAATTTCGCACATACCTGGGGCAGAACTGATCGATGCCCCTGAACCTCTGATTCCAAATTGGGGTGCTGTTAGGGCTATGGGGTACTACTTCGATCTTAATGTAAAGTCTGGGACACCCTGCGGTAGTTACTAACTCTACGGCTAACTAATGGTTACAGAAGATGGCCCTGCTCAATTCGTTGGAGCGGACGATCGATCAGTTCGACCGACTGTTCAGGAGTGCTGGATGGCGAATTGTAACGGTACGCCACCCAGCTGGCAGGCATGCTTTTAACATCGCGGCCCTTGAAGCAGTCCCCATATAACCCTGGAGCGTAGGCAGTATAAAGTGTGAATTTGCTCTGTGACCTTAGCTCCAAACATTGCGGTGCCACCTGGGTAGCTTTGTCTCGTGTTTGGTAGTTCTCAAGAACTACGTGCGCAGCATATAGCTGGAACTGTAGAACTACCACTTAGTTTTACTGTTTTGCTTGAAGTCTAGGTATGGTATGCCTGGATGAATGTCACATGATACTTGTAACTGTGCCCATTAGGTTCATGAGGAGACAACCCAGCTGCCAATCTGAAGCAACCATGAGTTCTCCCTATTGGTAAACCTGAATCTGGCTAGTAAGCCAGTGGCTAGCTGCTTTAGGGCCAGCCTTTGACCAGTTGGCTAGTGTTATGTGTAGAAAGGAGCAGCTGCACAGTCATTAGGACTGGCAAGTGTAATGAACACTTACCAAGGCTGTTAGTGATTGAGTTATACAAGGAGCTAGGGCTCAACAGGTATGAGACAAGTTAAAGATGTGGATTGGGTTAGAAAGATGAAGCAGTAAGTGCTCATCTTATATACTGTGCACTGTTTGTGCACTACAAACATTCTTATCTACTCATTAAGTACATCCTTGTATTCTAATAATACTGCTACAATGGAATGAGTAAGACAATAGAGTATCTGAGTCATTCAATGTATTACATGAGTCAGATTATGATTCATAGTGACTCATGTGAGCCTCATGTTACAATGGCATTTATCCCTCATGCTCATTGTTCACTAGGGATTGGCTTGGGTATACCCCTGGGTATCCAGGGGCATACCCGCACCCATACCC
>AYNK01004797.1:0-31654 GCA_000497225.1 Amanita jacksonii TRTC168611 | reverse complement strand
CGCGTCTCCTTCCTCATTAGGATAGCTGACGCATCTCTTTCCCGCGGACGCGTCACCCTTTACAGCTTTCTTGCTGACGCGTCTCCTTCCATATTTGGTATCCCCTTTACCTATATAAACCCTAGATACTTTGCCTGTATTCCCTATCTTTGGATATTCAATCCTACTTCCTCTTCTTGAGCTTACCTGGTCACTGCCAAGTTAGACGCCTCTTATACTGAGGGATACAACGTCGAGTCTTAGCCTTAGTGCCACCTTCGCTTGAGATCCGAAGTCCCTTCCTTGCCTATCGTCCAGACGGCTTAGTTGCTGCCTGAGAGCTTTACTCAAGTGACCATAACACCGAGCAGCAGTCGAAACTCATTTAGAAGAAAGGTACCGATCAGTGATTGCCAATCACTGATCACTGATCGATCACTGATTGCCGAAGGGTCCGGGACCGGGATGCGGAACCGGTCACGGTTACGAAAATGGAAACGGGGGGTGTGACGGCGGCCGCGCTCGGCAGGTACAAGCACGTGTTCCCATGTGTAAAACGAGCGGACTAAGTCAAAAGGAGCATATTATGTAAGCGGAGACAAATAGTAACAAATTATAAAGCAGCCATGCTCGACTGAATAAAGATAAGTAACGAACGTACGAATTACAACAGATGGCTGGTCATCTCAGGCCAACCGTCTGTGTTTTTGTCTTACCCATGGCCAGTGACAGCGAGAAGGAACAGGGTGCTCAGCTGGCGGTATTTAGCAATGGTCAGCGGTGATAGATGGGCGAGCAGGGTTGCTTTATATACTCTTGTTACAAGAACAAAGGCATTGCGGTGGGTCCGAATTAGGCGTACTAGTGGCGTACTAGGACCCGACGCTATGACGTAAGCATAATCCCAGGCGAAAAGTTGTGGTGGCCCTTCTCCGAATAGATATTATAACACACGTGTATATTATGCTCGTTTCTACGCCCGCTCATCGAAACCGGCTTCGCAACCATATCGTAGAGCAGGGGTCAAGGAGGTACATCCATGATGACCGGACCAGACACGTCGCCAACCCCGGTATTCACCAAATACATCCGAATTCGATGAATGCCGGGATATGAAGCTCGCATTGGCTGCTGGAAGAAATTTACATCTCAAACTTCTGCCGAAATGTCTGCACCAGGACATGCCTCTCCTACCTGTATGGTGCCTATTCTGTAGGGGCCAGGCTACCTCAAGTACCTTCTGAAAGGAGCTACGGCTAGTGTTTTCCCGGTCTGACTTGGCCTGAAGAAATTCTTGGCCGAGCCATCCATAATGCCTTTGGCTTGGCCAGAACTTAACCAAAGCAACGGTGTCACTTCGCGACGCCTGCTTAGCTTGTTTCATCATTTCCCGGTAAATACCTTTCTTTAAATTGGTACATGCGAGATGCGTCGACGCTAAGAGGATTCACAGCTCATGTACTACTTGGAAACTGCCTACGGCCTAGGTAACCATCATTGGGACGGTAATCTTGTATGAAGAGGTATGCTAAAATCTACTTCCGAGTCGGACCGATGCTGCCATTCGAGCCAGGATTGCGACATATTACTTTTCGACGTATAAAAGCCCTTGTGATTTCCAGCGTAATCCCCAGTGCTGGCCAGTGAGTGTCTTCCCTCTCGGAAATGGATTCAAACTCACAGATGCTTCTCCTCTCACAGCTCCTGAAGCAGGTTCTTCGTCTTAATCATGCGCCGCCCCATCGTTTTCTTCACCTCTATTTTCATGCTCACCAGCCTCAGTGCTGCGCTGCCTGCACCACATAGCAACATGCTGGCCGCTCGGTGAGCATTAATTAACTTACCTGACAGATGCCAGCTTATATTATTTGCATCTTTGTAGTCAAACACCATCACAGCGGCCACCCCATAACCAGCCGCCATCTGATAGCGTACCGGCACATGGGCCTTCTGAGCCTCCATCCCGCCCTGTGATACGGCCGGGTATACCCCATGATCCGCCGCTGCCTTTATGGCTCCCACCTCCTATGTTATCTCCGACCCACCCCGTGACACCGCCCGGTAAATCTTCTACGTCGCCTTCAGACCTCGGGGAGCCCAATGCGCCATTGAACAAGTCAGTTTCAAACCATGGCCAGCCAACTGAACCGCCTCGTGTGATTGGAACCGGGTTACTCCCTGGGCCCAAGCGTAGCCGCCGATCGCTTCATAACCATGCATAATAATATGTAATCACTATATGGCGAGATGAAGGATTTTCTGTTGTTGAATCAGAGATGTGAATATTAATTTAATTTGAACATATGGCATTGTAGCACATCGCTGGGTGATGTCGTGGAGCCGCGACACCAGGGTGTGTGTGTGATACAACAACCCCTTTGACGCGTCCTCATTCAACGCTTGAATGCCTGCTTTAATTGCATTCCCCTCACTCTCCCCGCCTAACCTTAGTACAAATATATGCAACTAAGTCTAATGTATCAACACTAGAGTGTCACACCTTTCTACACAGGGTATCTTGAAGGAAAGGAACATAAAAATCACGGTGGCGTATGGCGCTCACCGATCCAAATAGGAAGCGTGGTAGATTTTTCTGAAAGAAGCAACCGAAAGGCATGCAGCTAGCGCCAAGTCCCTGATTATTGTTCCAGAAGGGGGCATTGCGCCGACCCCAAGCCAGTGGTGAGAGGAGCGAGTTGCCCGCGCGTGGCCAACCAAGGCTGCTACCAATTCCAATGGTCTTCATCGACTTTGCCTAAATTCTCATATTGCCTGGCGATCCTCAGCACGGAGAAGCTTACCTCCTGGCATGATCGTACAAGTCGGCAGAGACGGACCGCCTGTTTGGCTGCCCGCCACAATTTAGGCTCACCGAAGAGGCATAGATTTGATTGGTAAGAAAGATTAAGAATTGTATGATTCTACTCGACGATGACATCACCTAGAATGCCAAAATGGAGGTATTGAGGAACCTCGGGATTGGCAATGCGGTGGGGCCAAGTGAGTGGCGGATGGCCTGACCCCAGGGGGATATGCATTAGCCGTGGCTAGAATCTGTTGAACGTTGTTTTGACACCACCAGAAATCCCTGCGTCGGGTTTCCTGCCCGGTGCCCACTTTTTCCCGTTACCTACGTACCTACGCCTAAATTCCGTCGACGCTCTTTCCTCTCTATACAGTCGCCCGAACATGCAGCCCGCTCTCTCTCTGACCACCTACGACACCTAACATTATCCAGTTAGGTTCGGGAAGAAAAGCACGAAGAAGCCCAACCTATTAGCGTCTCCCCACTGCGACCCATGAGACTAATCGCCGATACTTGAGTCATTTGCCATCCATGAGCGCTTGGGCATCAACATCACTCCGAGGTCAAGGGGTTTAAAGAAACAGGATTCCAGCATCATGCATTATCAGTCTCACGCTCAAAATACACACTATAATATCAAGGTTCCCTATCGCTACACGAACGTTATTTTAATGCCAGCAGTCCTTAAAGCGCTAACTATCGTAATAAACGTCCCTTTGTGACAAACCGGGAGCGTAACATCCCTCAGAGCAGTAAACTCTTCCTTCCAACCACACCCCTCATCGATAAGCTGCTGTACGTTCCTTAGTCGCGCCTCCACCATGTGAAGTATTTCCTCCACGTCTGCCTCTTCGCATTTGATCCGAAGTGACACAAGGGAACGTCCCAGCTGCCCAGTCGAGATCCCGATAACTCCTTCGTCATCGACAACAGGGTTTCCAGGAAAGAGATGTAGGTGGTGCAACATAGGTGCGTCCCTCAAAATAGTGCTAATGGCAAGGGGATACGCGTTACACTTGAACTCCTCGAGTTGTCCTAGATTGTATTGCCGTTGTATGATTTTGTATGTCTCAGTGGTCCAACGGCTACAATCCCATAAGACAAGCTTTCTCAGGTTAGGGAACTTTAGCCGGCGGATAACTTCGTCCAATGTGAGCTGCACGGCACTGAGATTGAATTCCCGTAAACGATCCAAGACGAGCTCCTCTTCGCCACTTGTATCAGTTGCCGTGATTTCTAGATTACACTCCTCAAGCAGCGGAGTCTGCCGTAAGAGGCGAATCCATTGGGAGATGGATATTGTAGAAATCTGAGACGAGAATTGACGCAGTTGAGACCATGGCAGAGACATCCCCTGCATAAGCTTATCAAAATTATGTTGATTAAAGGTCGAGCTCGATGCCAATAAGCGAACAGAACGGGTTTTGTTGATTATAAGGGACATGTCTGGGAAATCTGTGATGCTACCAACTCTGAAGTTGATGTGCAGCTCTTCGATGTCAGATAAGGCATCCTGGGCCATTTGCGATAGATCCGAGAATTGGTCATAGTTGCCTTGGAGTTCCAGCCTTCCAATTCGGAGCGGCAAGATGAGTTCCCGCAGGACATTAATGAACTCATGAAACCGTGATGGAAATGCCGCCGCTATGCGCTCCAGGTCGAGCGAGAGCGCTACTGTATAGCTCCCAGCACGGGAGAGCCATCGCTGGCTGATACGCCTGATGCGAGATGAGTCCTTTCGTCCCTTAGCTTCCATCTGAAGGATGTGGATATCAGCCCACAATTCACGAGTAGTTAACGCAACCCGCCTCCACGTCCTACAGACATGTGATAAGATTAACTGAGGCGGCAGCGGGTTGGCCTTCCACAACGGTAGATGGACAGGTCCATGAAGTCGAGAACACACGATAAATATATGGCTGAGGATATCTTCCGGCAGAATTCTATGCGGGGCAATGGCAATCTGAAGCCGAGCGATATTCCCGGCTACGTTGAGCTTCCGCTCTTTAAGCTCTAGAACACGACGAGATAACTGCTCTTGGTGTTCCAGAAGCGTTTCAATGTCGTTGTTGATCTGCTGCAGGTTTTTTTCTGCTTCTGAAATGGACTGCCGGATGAGCTGCGCTTCGTGCCTGAAGTTAACTGGGGTTTTCTGGTGACTCAGGGAGAGCTGCGGTGAGACATCCATCTGGATGGATGTAATTTATCATAGGGAATATGATGTACAAACGGCATAGGCATACCGAATTCAAAGCTTCAGCAACTGTGGTGACTGTTTCGGACACAAATGATAAGGATGTCCGTGACGCGAGACTGACAAACGACGTAGTCACGGAATGCGTCTACGGTACTACCTCTACCTGAAATCAAAGCATGGTTCGTTCCAAGGCCAACGGGGGGAAAGCCAACTGTTACAACAACACTGGAATTGAAACAGGCTCTCTGTTGTGATATAAAACAACTACCACTCAACCCTCTCAGCAACGCGTCAGTGAACATGGCACCAGCACACGCCATCGAGAGCAGCACAATCGTCGCCTCGCTGTGCCTGCCCACGACCGCCATGGCGGCTTCTGTTGGCGGAACGCATGCGATGTACGAGAGGAACTTGGCGGCGCCCATGATGTCGAGGGTGGTAATCATACCGAATACCCATGCAGGGTTGAATACGTTGGCTTTTTCGAGGTGGATGCGACGATGGGGACAGTTGAATTGACAGACGAGGGATGTATGTGTCCGGGGAGACGAGCCTGACTCTCACACGCATAACATCATCATCCCCACTTTATCATTTGGCACACTACCCTCCAGGTCGTCATCCTTGATGTCAATTAACTCGACGAGGATATTTGACAAAACAGACGTTACTGTTGTACATGGTAAAGTTACGTCGATCGAGGATAGGACAGGGAGAAATGGTGGTGGACGTGTTGTACTGGACAATGGAGACTTCACTGACATATTTTGGTTCCGTCTCCTGGTAGCACTTGGTCCAGGCCCCATTGCATTTCCTGAAAACGAGAGGGATATTTGTGACTAGGAGCTGCGCTTCAACAAATAGCATATAGGTATTTTCCCCCTAGTTTCACATCTGTCGTTAGTATCTCTTCACCCCTTGTAGAAATCGCTGGTGAGATTAGGGGCTTTTGGTCCGTAAGTGTTAACCCATACCTCCCACTTGCCGTGCCAAATCACATGGGGCTCCTTAGCACAAAAGAGGCCCCATCATCCAAGGTATCAGCCAGCTTCTGAACCCTGCGTACCCAGACAAAGCATCCATCGACTTGCGGCTATGCGCTCACGGCACTGACATCATCTTTATGCAACGGTATCTGGGCACGGGGTGGAGAAATTCAACAGACAGACCCTGTCCCTCCCCGTTAACTTTTTCACATGGAGCTGACCTGGGACGTGTTTATCTCACCTAGAGGCCCTCTGCCTACCACTGAACTCATCTCTACCTCCCGGTGCAGACAGTCACTACCTATGAATTGGTCTGATGCCTGCTTCTCGATATGCCAGGCTTCTGTGGCGCTAAAGCCTTTGTTCCGCATCTCGGATCTTCCATGCAAGTGCCCCCCAAATTATGCCGGCCCGACATATTTCCCACCTCTTTCAATCATCTTCAATCACGGTTTTCCTGTACGAAGCCTTGGAGTATTGAGGCAGGACCGCTCTTGGACTGAGTAAGGTTGTCGTTAACATGGTCCTCGACATACAGAACGAGATACCTAGTGATACCAAACTTTGATCAAGTCATCTGGGTTTCCCCGTGGGATTCGGAATCATTTTAATATAGAAGATGCAGATTCCGCCAATCATATGCCGACCACTTGCGGACTTTGTCATGATCGTTATGGAACCCGTGAGCATGGCCTGGGAGAAATTTACACTCTAATGTGCCGAATAGCAGTGTTTCCTTGTTCACATGTTCATACCCGAATAAACGAGTACACGCATTTCATCACTTTGACGGCATTAATACCATGGAATGCGGAGCGCGTGAGCACCAGTATAGCTTCGATTATGCAAGATAGATGTACGCGTGACCACTGAGAAGAACTTTATCGTGGACATTGCCCAAGGTACCACTTTGTTGGAATCCAAGCCGGGTAGCGCCGAACCGCTGAAACGCCGTCTACCGTTTACTTGCCCGCCACTCCCTGAGTTGTTAGACCGTTATTCATATGAAGTTTCGCCTCGTGATAATATAGTACTAGTATGGTTGTCGCTAACATGATCCTGGACATACAGGACGGTTATCTTGTGACACAAACCAAACTTTGTTCAAGTCATCGGACCCGGACAAGCTCGCGCGCAAAGGATCATATCGATCATATTCGACGTAACTGCCCTCGAAGAACCCGTTTTCCTCCATGGAGCTATCGTACTCCAAGGGGTACCTAGCACTTATAATCCTCCACCCCTCCGGCATCATACAGGGTTCTCTTACCTACAGAGCTTGATTCACCACTCATGGCGAACCAGCAAGTGTGGTCCTATTCCCTAAATTTCCCGTAAAACTATACTAATATACATATCAAGCCGAGAGGTATTGTCAAGCACCGTGTTGGCGGTTGGCTTCCAAAGGACCAGGCCGTTCTTGAGCGGTACATCTCCAGGTTGCTGGAAAAGTGCAGGAAAGACAGCCGCACCATTGATGAATTACATCCCACCGTCGCCAAGTTCAAGACCTTGGTTGACAGCACCCCCGCTCTCCGTATGGGGTTCACTCTGATGTTTGAGCAAGTTCCACGTAAGCCTCCCTACAACAACGACCCAACCCTTAAACCGCAGGTGTGTGTCAATTAAATTAACGCGGTTATCTGTACCTATTTCCGACAGATTCGAGACTATGACACCATGTTCAGGGCACTCGACTACATTATTACCCATGCTATGGCGTACGAGGACAACGACTTGGTTGGCTTCCCCATCAACGCCATTCTCGATTGGCCGATGGGAACTGATGCCGGGCTTGCCACATTTTTGGTGCCAGCCGTGAACGCACAGTTCAAGGAGATGTTCGACGCCTGGGCAGAATTCCTCTCCTCTTCAGACTCGCGCCAATATCTTACCACCGAAGACAACGGTTGGTTTGGCCCCACGGCTAGCACGCATATGCCAAACTTTGCTGAAACGTACAAATGCGACCCCGAAGCCGAGTATCATGGCTTCAAGTCCTGGGACGACTTCTTTACGCGCGAGTTCCTCCCTGGCGTTCGACCTATCATGTTTCCAGATGACGACATTATCACTAGTGCTTGCGAGTCGACTGTCTACAAAATCGCCGACAATGTCAAAGAGCATGACAGCTTCTGGCTCAAGGGCGAACCCTACTCCGTCCGTGATATGCTCAACAACGATCCAAACACGGACCAATTCGTCGGTGGCACAGTCTATCAGGCCTTCCTTAGCGCATACAAGTACCATCGCTGGCACAGCCCAGTCAACGGAACCATCAATAAGGTTGTGGTGGTACCTGGTACTTACTACGCCGAGTCTCCCGTTCAGGGCTTCGAAAACCCGGATGGACCTGACCCTGCGGGCCCTAATTTGTCTCAATCGTATATCACCAATCTCGCTGCTCGTGCACTCGTATTCATCGAAAGCACAAACCCAAAAATCGGCCTCATGTGTTTCGTGGCCGTCGGTATGGCTGAGGTCTCCACCTGTGAGGTCACTGTCCGCGAGGGAGACACAGTCTCAAAGGGTGATCAGTTAGGGATGTTCCATTTTGGAGGATCGACCCACTGTCTGCTCTTCCGCAAGGGGGTCAAAATCATCTTTGACGAACAGTACAACAAACTCGGTAGTGATGTGCTGCTAAACGCTGCGATAGCCAGTATAGGAGAGGGAGGTCCCCGCCTCCATTAGTTATAATCAAATCATGAAAATCAATGTAATTTTGTAAACCCACTGTAACATGCGCACGTTCAGTCGACAGCTTAGCTCAGCGCCCATTATGCTGTGCGGTAAGTTGCAACCGTATTAATTGGCACAATCAAATTGAAGTGAGTAAATGATTAATAATCATCAATACAAAGAAACACCTTGTCAGCCACATTTCGTCATCTTAATCACTGGCTGACAGAAGTCATTACACACACGAGACTTTGAGCACTTCAAATTCCATCTCGTTGGTTTAAAAGGCGACCATGACCACAGCGTAAAGTCCACCAAAACTCCTTCTCCTGGCATACAAACTTAAACTCACCTAGAAATGGGCAAACCCTTCAACACAAACAAGAAAAACATCGTCATCGTCGGGGGAGGCGCAGGCGGCGTGTTTACAGCCCGCTTACTTTCAACCAAACTGGACTCTCATACACATAATATCACCGTCATCAATCCCCGTCCTCACTTGGTCATTTGGCCTGCCTCCCTCCGTTCCGCCGTCGCTGATGTCGATAACCTTGACGAGAGGATCTTCGTCCCACTAGACAAGATCTTCGCCAACACCGACGTCACCGTTGTACACAGTAAAGTCACATCAATCGAGGATCGAACGGGATCTGTCGTGCTGGAAAACGGAGATCGCATCGACTATCACGTGTTGGTTTTGTCCCCTGGCAACATTTGGTCCGGTCCCATCGCGTTTCCTGAAAACGAGGGAGAGATCAAACAGTTCCTCACTAACAGTCGCGCTTCATTCGAGAAAGCGCAGAACATAGTCATAGCGGGTGGTGGGGCTGTTGGTATTGGTAGGCTTTGTTTTTTTTTTCCTCTCGCTTCGTATCTGGTGATAATCTCTTCTCCTTACTTAATAGAACTGTCAGGCGAAATCAAAGACCTTTGGCCTGTATGTATTATACCATGCGTCATCATCACCTACTTACTGTACTGACTCGCATGGGGTTTAGACCAAAAGAGTCACCATCGTCCAAGGCGACAGCTACCTTCTGAACCCTGCGTACCCAGACAAAGTCCGCAAACGCGTCGAGGCGCGACTACGCGCCCATGGCGTTGACATCATTCTGAACGACTTTATTGACAACTTGGAAATCGGGCCCACCGGTATCGGCAACGGCATCCGAACACGGAACGGAAAAGTCCTCCAGACAGACCTTGTCGTACGTTTTCCCCCCTTACTTCTCCCCAGTTCATTACGGCGCAGAGCTGATCTGAGACGTGTTTTTTTTTTTTTTTTCAAACTGTAAAGATCTCAGCCAGAGGCCCTCGGCCCAACACCGAATTCATCGCTGCCTCTCTTGGCGCGGACACAGTCACTACCCGCGGACTGGTCAAAGTCCTCCCGACACTCCAACTTCCAAACTATCCCAACATCTTCGCGTTGGGTGATGTCATCGATTGGAACGAACAGAAACAGTTTGGCAAAGCGATGAACGGACATGCGCCTGCTGTTGCAAATAATATCCAGGCATACCTGTCTGGACAAAAGTTGACGCCTTACAAGGGCTCGACTGAGATGCTCATCGTTAGCGTTGGCAGGGTACGTTATCTTTCTAGGGTGGGATTAACTGTGGACTGATCATGATAATGTATTTGATCTTTAGAATGCTGGGGTTAGTTATGCTGGAGTGTTGGGGGGAATCACTTTCGGTGACTGGTTCTCCAGGATGTTCAAATCACGAGACCTCATGGTCGATTTCATGCGCAAGAATCTTGGGGTTTAGACAGTGGACAGTTCGAATGTATTTATAGCTGTAATAGTAATAGCCCAGCTAGATAATAGCGTAATCCACTAGCCTAACATCCACGGCTGATCCGATGATAGTCGGTCGGTTCGCTGGATTCTCTGAACAACGCTAGTAAG
Organism: Amanita jacksonii TRTC168611; assembly: GCA_000497225.1. Taxonomy (NCBI): domain Eukaryota; kingdom Fungi; phylum Basidiomycota; class Agaricomycetes; order Agaricales; family Amanitaceae; genus Amanita; species Amanita jacksonii. The sequence goes on along the minus strand of AYNK01004797.1, from coordinate 21,092 downwards.
TCCAACTGTCAAATGTTGGGAATAGGTTCATCACTGGCGCGGAACCGTAGACAGAGGAAAGGACTGTACCAGATTCTGAGTGCCGAACCGTTGGTTCAGCTTAAGGCTGTCGAGGTGGAAGATTTCCCTCAGCTCCAAGTTATATGACTCGGAACGATTGCTACTTTATACAAGACAATCCGTACCCTGCCATGACTCCATTTCCTCCACAACCAGAGCCATCGTCGGTCTGTCATTTGGGTCTTCCGAACAGCACCGCTGAATTAGCTGCCATGCATTATCATGAATTTCTGGCTCAATTGGGCGACTTGTGATCGTTTTTCTGTTGCAATAATAGAGATCCCCAAGAGGTATGCTGACATTGAAGTATACCTGTGGCACGAAGTTTTAATGATTGAGACTGGAAACACCCCTTGCTTACTTCGTAGAAGAGACAGCCGAACACGAAGACGCTGTGTTCGTATGTCAATGCCATTGTGATTGAATACGGTTTTGCGTATTTCTGTCGTGTCTCATTCAAATACTGTACCGACAAACCAGAGCCTATGATTTGAGAACGAAAGTTGCAATCGAGGAAGATGTTCTCCTATGTAAGTTGATTGAGTATCAGAAGGTGAGGTAGAAGGCGAGGAATACACGGACCGCCGTCAAATTGTAATCAGGAACAATGCCCAGTGAGTGCATCCAGCGAAGGGCCTTGGCAACTTCGAGAATCTGCAAAGGGTGGGGTGCGAGTTCTACCATGACGGGATATAAAGGTCTTACTCTATCTAGAATGTCCACAGTAGCCGAGTCCGATTTCTGCCTCCATTCTCTTAATGATCCATTCTTTGGATGAGGGAATACATAGGCGAACGCGATGTCGTCCTCTTCCTTCTCAAATATACCCAGTAAGGGAAGAATGTTATCGTGACATAGTGTACCCCAAATAAGTGCGCTTTGGCAGGACGACTTTCGGAACCTTGACTAACACTGCATGGAACACACAAAAGCTGCGCACTCACACTTATCCCCGAGACTCTTCTAACCATCGTGCCAATTTTCTTCCCTCCATATTTACCGTTACGCCCGAAACCCCAGAGTTCACCGACTTGGATATCATTCCCATCTATAAATAGAGATAGTGGTAGTATCGGTATCCTTGAATAAATTTCCAGCGCTAATCGCGCGAGATTACTCAATAATCCTGTGTTTTTCGTACTCGGGAAACATGTTGTATCAATCCACTAAGTAGATATTGAGCGCTCGCCTTCGGAATTCTCAATATCGTACCCAGAATATGCAGTTGATCAGGCTCTGAGCGTCTGAAATGGTGCGGACGTTGCGAGCAGTCTCCGAATGGTCGAAATGAAGCAGCATATGCATGAGCTCACTTGCAGCCACACTCGGGGGTTGATCTGGCTGCCTCAATTCTACGATGAGCACTACCGTTAAACCTATATGGCCGCATACCTTCCAGCTCTGAAGCTCTGCGAGCAAATAGGACAAGCAATCGTTGGCCCCCCCTTCAACTAGCACCTCTTCGATCAATTTCTCATTTTTCAGAGATGAGACTTTGTCTTACTTTTGGCATTGTCCGTCTGTAATAAAATGCTAGCGATAGTCAAGGCATACCGGCTTGACTCACTTTTGTCCTCTCTGGGTCACTGAAAACGGATTTGACGGCGACGTGGTCCGTTAGCAATAGAGCACTATAATTGCTTCGCCTGCTACCGGCCGACTTCTCTGAAATATCATTTAGGTGGCTAGCTTTTGAAAAAGTCGACATAAAGGAAGAAGAACATCATCATTACCTTGAGACCTAGGCTCGGTTCTACCGGGCTGGTGTCCACGGTCAAAAAGCATGCGTCTATGAGAGAACGTAAGTGGGTGGGAAACTCCTCGAAGGAACCATAGATGTAGTAGTAGATCCTCAATGGTATGAAAGGTACCGCACTCGTGGCCAAAGCCACGTCTCCAAGGCGGACTAAGATTCTGCAGCTTGACCAAGTCTTCTTCAAGACTTAAAAGTGGTACCAACTGTTCTTCCCAAACTTGGAGTGGCAGTCGCAACACTTGCTCGCACACCCTCATGCTATCTCCGAATACTGGCGCGAGGTCCTCGGCCTCGTGGCTAGAATTCCACATGATAAACCGTATGATGCACGACTAAGAAGGAGTAGTCACCGTACCAGTTAGGTTGCTCCAATATCTTTGAAGCACGGCGCACGAGGGTATCCACGATTAACCACAAGTACCGCTTCTTCGCGTCGAGTTGACTGACATGATATTGGTGGGAGCGTGATTCTTCTTGCAGGAAGTCGAGGAAGGATCGATGATGTACATCGATCCACGGGTCGAATTTAAGGAGTGAATGCATGCCACGTAATTTTCGGTGCAGTGCTTTCTCATCAATCCCTAGAAGCAGTGAGTCGTCCTTGTGAGGATTATAATAATCGCCAGCCATTTCACTGTGGGCGAGCAGTAGGCCAAGAATCTCCTTTAAGATTTTCTGATCGTGCTGACGTTTCAAAATTTCCAGATACAAGGCATCCAAGTTCACGAATGGTGATTCGCCATTATTTGGCTTGAGGCCTAGGATGATGTCGAGTTGCGACGTGGCACTACTGTACTCGTCACCAATAAACTTGATCACAGTAGATGCGTATACGAATTGACCGGACGATTTAGAAACGAAGCTATCAATGACTTTCTGGCCAGGCCACGCCCCTGGATCAATATCTTGGTCAAATGCAATACGGGAAAGTTCGGCTTTGAGGTATTTCTCGACATCTTGATAAGCGCCATCGATTTCGGCGAGGTCAATACTCAAAGTTGCGGGTTGGAATTTCTTGAATGCATCCTCAATATGCGCTTCTGGCCTGCTGGATATCAAAAGGCGTAGTGGAATACGATTATTTTCAACTGCTTGCCCCAAGGCAGCGAGCAACCTTTGTTGTAATTTGTTGTCAGAGCACTCGTCTAACCCATCGATGATCACGACTTGGTCCGATGTATGCATGTGAGTAGCTATTTCCTGCAAGGGTTGAACGACAAGTTTTTCCAGCTGGATTTCAATAGCTTTCCTCGGAAGGTCCGGGTTCCCATTCAAAATGCGAATGATGTGATTCTTAGCTTCAGGTACAGAAAAGGCTAACTGCCAGACAAGAGTTGGGAAGAGGCGATTCGCATCGTTACGGATGGGATCAGACCGGAAAAAGAAAAAGGTGGCCGCTATCGTTTCACGACCATATGACTGAGAGATAGTCTGTGTGATGGCTGATTTTCCGACACCGGCTGGGCCGTACAGCCAAAGTATGCGCTTCACGGAGTTTGCATCTTTAATCCAATCACGTATCTGATTCAGAACGCTTTCACGAGTTCCGGGGTGGCATCGACGTTCTGGATCCTGTGCAGAGGAATCATGGAGGGCGCTGAAAGAAACGAATTCCTTCAACGTTTCTAGACCTGTCGGTTCTCCAATCAGTGTACATTCATATTAGACATTGATGAGAGAACAGACCGTAAGTCCCACCGTAATTGTTCACAGTGTTTACGAATTGCGAGTTTCCGCCGATACGAAAGTTATGGGCACCTTGCAATGTAGATGCCTGGGCATTTGTGGAATTTTGGGATCCAGGGGCACGTCCTCTTGGTGGTGTGAGGGAAGAACCTAATCCAAAAAATTAACGCTCAGCTTTGACGCTTTGGTGACTCTCAACTTGCCAAGATATTCCTGTCGATCACCATCCCCCTCTCTCGAACTTTCAGAAACCGCGTCAGCTCCATGAGAAATGTTCAACTGGGAGCTGCGATGAAACAGTCCCCGGAACCGGTGGGCTAACGGGGAAAGTTTCTTGGTAGTAGCACGCTGGTATTGCTGGGCTTCATGGGACGCCGACCACCCACGTTCAGGATCAAGGTTAAACGGGTTGCTGGGAGGCATTTCTTCAAACCAGGTCGTCGAGTCAGTGATGGAAATATCTAGGCGCCCAGGGTTATTAGAAAATGCATCGTCATATTCATAATTAATACATTGTGTGCTCAAATTTAATTACCTTGAGACACCAGGGCAGCTCTCTTGAGCATTTCCCTATCTCTCCAACACACCCACACGCTCAACACCATACTTAACAGGCACGACGCGATTGTCAAATACAGAATGTCTACATAACACTCTTTCCCTAACACGCAACGTGGCGGTGCACTCCTTGCAGTCAGGATTTCTAGTGCCCCAATAGCGCGGGCAGGGCTTGGGGGCGATTCATGAGCATCCAAGTTCTTCCCGAACGCCACCGAGAACAAGTTTCCGGCAAAGACAGGAGCGATAGAAAGATATCCCCAGTTCTCCGCGAAATGAGCTGGAATCGATCGGGGATCATGGAATCAAGGTTCATATCTGCAACGGCATGGGCAACTCACGCATCCCGAACCACTCCGAACACATAGTCGCAAAAAGGGAAAACACCGAGCCGTGAGCTAAACCCAATAGAGCACTTGCTATCCATAGGTGCTTGACGGTATCGATCTGGGCAGCGGCTACTTGAGATATGAAGAAGAAAGAGGAGACGAGAACGAGAGAAGTGGAGCGTGGAACGTCGAACTTGCTCTTGGCCCAGTCGCAGATCAGACCTATGATTAGACACGCGAGAACGTACGTGATTTGCTCTCAACCGCCGAGATCTTGGAAACGGTACCTATTATTATCCTGCCAGCACAATTCATTACGCTAATCGCCGATACTTGGGTCGTTTGCCACTTTGAGGCTTCGACGTCATTGTATACCGGGCTTTCCTTCGTGTATAGAGCCTGTGACATCGACCCCACGTTATTAATATCTAGTGCGGATATGCGTCATCCAACCATCGCCTCATAAATATAGCGTGGGCTTACACATGACCCCTGTACCGCTTACTGCAGGAAGGAAGAAACTGATCAATCCGATCGGATAGGGCAAGTGATAAAAGTAGACGAATCTCACACAACGATAAAATCACAAACAAGGTCCAAAAATCACCGCTCTTCGCCAGGCCCTTTCCAAACATGTTCGTTAACGTAACGTCGCCTCTTATCAACGCACTTCTTCGACTCATGAGAGTACTAGGCCCCGCAGGCGCGTTCCCTTCCTCCTGATCCTCATATTCCTCTTCCACCTCCTCCGGAGGATCGCCATGCTGTAACAGTGGAGACATTAATCCTGCATCGGTGATAGACGTCCGTCGCAAGCTAGTCTGTTTGTGAAATGGCGTGTGGGAAATCGGTCTCGGCAACGGGACAGGCCGGACAAAGAAGAGCCCAAGTATCATAGGTAGCGCAGTTCCGAGGGAAAGAAGTAAAAGGAAGTGAGAAGTATCGCCGGGGAAGAAGACCCGAGAGATGGTGGAGAAGAGGAACGCAGAGAGGCCGAAACCAGAGAGGACTAGGCCGACTGTCGTCGCGCGCTTTTCGCGGAGAGGGGTTGGTTAGTTTTCATGTTTTTTTTTTTTTTTTTTGTAGAGCTAGAGGTAAAAGCTCACCGTACTATCTGGGAAAGATTTGGCTGTCGAGTTGATGGCACCGGCCGTCCCAGCGTTACCTCCCATACCGGACATGAATCCACACAGGACCAATAGCAAGTACGTCGATGAAGGAAGCGACTGTTCATTAGGACTAAGGCCCTGATCGTACAAGATGCGAATTCCGGAATATCCGACGAAGAGGAAAGCAAAGGCGGCGATAAATGGGATACGGGGACCACGGGCGTCAACGAACTTGCCCCAGATTGGACCAGTGCTGTACACGCCGACTACGGATGTGGGGTTAGTGAGATGATGATGCTAAAAGTCGTGGGAAATAGAAGCGAGTGGTTGGACGGACTTACCGTTACCAGCTAATCCGATAACATTAAGCTGTGTATGACTGATTTTCAGGCGTGAACCGAGCTGTGGTGCGTATGCTGTTGAAGAATAGTTAGCGTCTTGCGTTATGATGGTGATCACAAAGGGTTGAATATTAAATGAGGGAGGACGAAAGAAGAGCAGGGAAGTGCAGATCAAAAAAAACGTGGATAGTTTGGGAGCACCAGTGACCGGTGAAGGCGGAAAGGCGGGAAGGTTCGTCTGCGATCTGCTAGCCTCATGCGCACCGCACCGCCAGGCAGGGACAAGAGTCTCAAGATCCGGAAAGGACATGCTTACCCGAGTACGCCTGTAACAATGACAAACGATTCAGTCAGAATAAAACCGGCCAACACGTTGTTTTGCACCGCAAAGAAGGCAATAAACGACACATACATAGTTTGTTCCAGACCCTAGAGCAACAACCAACGAGGCGATGAGAGTGGTAAACCTTCGTATACTGAGCAGGCTTGAATCGTGAGCTTCTGGGTGGCGTCCGAGCCTGGACATCGTGATGGCAAGGAAAAGTCGAGTCGGCGATAAGGTCTGCGGAGTTGGGCTGGATGGACGGATTTGGAAGCCCACAGTGGGGAAGGGTAACGGGTTATATATAGACCTTGACAACGTTGCTGGCTGCAGGCGCGATGGCGCTTTTCCGGCTGTCAGGCACCGCGCAGCCTATGTGCCCTGGGTTTCCTCTTGAGTCGAGATGGAGAAGGCAAGAAACCGTGGCCTCACTAAGAGGGCGTTGTGGTTCCGAATAATCCGAACGTAGTGATTGGCTAGCACGGCTGGGCAATCGCGTGGCTGTTGCCTTTTTCGGCAAGCATTTCAGGTCACCAGTTGCTGTTACATAAGCTCGAGAAGCAATGGATGCACCGGAACATGCTGTTGGGGTGGTTGTATGGAGATGGAGATTGACTGATTATCAGGAACGTTGAGTGCGCGCGGGTGCTGGGAGGGAGTCGGTAATAAATTGCGTAGTTTTGTTCTAATCAACGGAGGTATGTCATATCTGATATGTTGTAGGCATGGATATACGTCAGCGCTTCACTGGTGGTCTCAAGTACACTAGGGGGGGAATTCTCCCAAGCCACGGGGGCAATCAATACCCACACAACTATATACTTCCTAGCGCTTTACGACAAGCTTCTGACTAGGTAATTGCCTCACAGCGTTAGACCGTTGATACATTAAAAAAAGAACAATAAATACCGCACACGATGATATCAGATTTCATAGAAGATGTTTCGAATGTTCTGGCTTTTCCTAGTCGCATAATATCCGCGACGTGAGATGATTGATGGAAAAAGCAGTAGTTCCACAGCTGAGGGGGGGAATACAGCATCCACTGCACAGACAGCAGTATTGCAGCCGATGTGGACATTAGGGCTGTAAATCTTGGTCTCTCTCTCTCTTGCCGGCATTGCATCTGTCAACCGAAAATAGAGCCGACGGAGCGGGGCTATGACATCTAGATGACACTTACGAGATGCTGAATTAGAATATAAAATATGGGGAACGCAGGACATGTGTGAGAGCTGCACTAAGTATGCCCTGCCGAAACAGCTTGCATTGACGTCCGAGTCGGTTTGAAAAGGGATTAGGCACGGGGTTATCAGCCAGAACAGATCCGTTGTCACGCCGCACAAGGACGTTACGCGTGACAGACATATTCCAATTGGGTCCTTTTCTTTTCTTGTTGTTTTGGTTCGTCCGTTCCCACTTGTGTAGGTCCAAGGTTTGAAACGGCCAATGAACAAGGAGACTAGCGCAGCTGGCACAATTGAAAAAGAAAGATGGGGACACACACACAGCACACTTAGAATCTGATGCAGAAATCATTTTCCATCAACGCCGCTCGGTTCGCCTGCCCGATTCATTTGTGGATTAGGGCCTTGAGGCAAGTTTCCTTACCCGGCTGACAACCTCATTGTGCGTACCTTAGACTCGGTCTAACGAACACGTTGGAAACACACAGCAAACCCAAACGGCGCTCTTTTATCCCTCCAGCTCGCCCCCGTAGACTCTCTTCTCCCATCACCAATTACACCCTGATTTTATGTCTGGCCAATCACCCCCCCGCAGCCGCAGAACTCAGCCGCAACCAGGTGAGATCATTTCTTTTTCCCCCACCCATCCTTCCTGGCGATCCTTTCGCCTGTCAGAGAAACAACAATAGAGACTTGATAATCTTTTCCCGCCATCTCCATTCACCGGGTCACAAGTTGGCTGATCATTGTCCTTTTGATTAGGCCAAGTACATAACGTTCAACAAAGAGAAACCTCGAGGTCCCCTTCTATCGTCGAGAGAACCACGAGGCAGGCCAAATCCCAATCTATGCCCTTGGGCCCATCCGCAACATCCACTCAGCTCTACTCCCACAATAACGCTACCCAACAATCGCTTCTATCACTCGGCCAATCAAGCCCGCCTATAGCAAACGGCCCACGACGGTCCCCGCCACCCGGTCAGGCCCATCGAATGCTTCCTACACCGCCCCACCAAAACAGTCAAATTGATCCTACCCAAGAAAGACGCTCGACTTCGCCCGCGCCTCTTCACCAACACATCCCTTCTGGAGTCCAACCACACAATCCGCGACCCATGTACAACAACACTGCTCGTGTTCTCGACAAGTACCAAGGCGAGCAGTGGGACTACTCAGATCAGCTCATCCAACTGGACCGTGCTGATATACAGCCGGTTTCAGTTCAGCAACAGCATGGCATCCCGCAGGCGTCAACCCAGTTACCCCATTTGAACTCATACTCGCCGGCCTCTTCCTACAGCCGAGAAGAAACCGTCTCTCCGCCCAAAGACCCCGTTGAGCGGGTTCGCGTCACGGAACGTGCAAGTCCAAAGGACCTCGACCTCAATCGTCGTCGGGAACAGCAGGCTGCTCGGGAGTCCCCCAAGAACCGGGATCGCCAGCAAGTGTCTACATTGCCCAGTTCTGCGACCTACTCTCACACCCCTGAAAACCGCAGTTCGCCTTACCATGCCTCGCATGCCTCTCAAGGCGACTATACCCCCTACTTGACTCACGACCAGCCATCGATCGGGAGGAGAAATACCATCTCCATGGCTCACCCGTCTGAAGGGAGGTCACAACAGGGTCAGCAGCAATCCTCAATGGCGAGTCAGACCCCGCCCGCGACAATGTCAACTAGAGCTCCTGATCGGTCCTTACCCGTGCAAGAAGAAGCAGAGGACGATGTTGGTCTGGGCTCCAAGAGTGGAGCGTCTGCTCGCGATAGCTGGAAGAGCAGCGATGCTCATCTCGACCAGCAGCGCTCTGAGTCGCCTGCTCAAGATGAAGACTTGACTTCAGAAGAAACTGGGGGACCGCGATATGATACCAACGCTCACGCATCGATTAATGGCAGAGACGAAAAATCGACACGGATGGGTTCAAACGACGATCTGGATGATCACCGGTATGGAGATCGGGACCATACTGCGGAAGAATATACCCCTCGGTCGCCTGCGTCGACGTTGCCTGAAAATATGATGGACAGTTTTCCATCGCCTTCTCCCACAACGGTCAAGATGAGCACCATTCGAGCCAAGGCGAGGGCTGGGCCGACAGATCAACTGGGACTTCGAGGATTAGACGCGATAGTGGAACAGAACGGGTCTCCGGCGGCCATCAGGGATCCGAACCCTCCGCCACCTCAACCTCAGCCTCCGTCTGCCAACGACCAGGCGCGTCAGCAACAGTACGCGCATAGGAGGCCTGTACCGGATATCGGTAACGATCAGATGCAGCAACAGCAGCAGCAGCACGGCCAGTCGCCCCAGCAGCCGAGCCAACAGCAGCTACAGCAGAACCAGCAAATCAGGCAGCAATCTCCTCAGCAATCTTATCGAGGGTATGATCCTCGTGATCTCCGCTATTCAAGCAGAGGTTACTATATGCCTGACGAGCTGCACAATTATCCGGATGACGCATCTGTTTACTTCCAGAGCTATATCCAATCTCCTCGTCCTGACGCACCCATACCTCCTACCCCTCATAGTCAGAGTGCTGCACCCTCTCCCTCTCCCCTCATCACCGGCGCACTTGACAGGAGTGGAGGCCGGGATATGTATAGTCCAATAGTCCCCGCTGGATCACCCTTCCCTTACCCATATGGACATCTCCGACGGCAAACACACTTTGGGCCCTCTGCCAACAATAGTTACAATGGCAACAACAACGTCAACGCCAACGGGCAAGGGGGTGGCCCCCCGAATATAGATCAAGCCATGTTACGCGAACAGTACGCCAAGCAGTGGCAGATCTTTGCACAAAACAACAACTGGGGTGCCATGTCAGACTCCACGTTCTCCCCTGCTCCCACGCCGTTCCAAGGGGCATTTAGCCCCTGGGCACACTGGCATACGCAGAAAATATTTGGGAGGCTGCCACCTGATACCGCGAGCATGCAAAGTAGCCCAAGCCACGAGCCTGTTCCACTTCCTAGGGCACCGCTAAATACTGGCGTAAGGAAAGGCCCGACGATGAAGGCGAGGGAAGGCAGCAAGTTGAGGAGGGAGGCGTCGTCGTCTGTCTCTCCTCCTAGGAAGCCTCCACCCAGGGTGGAGAGCACGCAACCAAGAGATACTAGTCCTGAGCCTTCATCGGGTGAAGAGACTGCTGGGGAGGATAGTTACCCGACGCCACAGTCGAATTATATCACACCTGGTAGCGTGGGATATGATGAGCGATGGGTAGGGGTTGTTCCTATTGGAGGAGAGGAGGAAGACGAGGCTGATTGGGTGGATGAAGATGAGGAAGTGGATCCAGAGGACCTGTTGGATCTGGAGTACCATCCCTCGTATGTTAGAACAGCGGACAAGAGGAGAAGAAGATGGGAGATTGGATGGGAAGCCTTGACACAGGCGGTGAGTACTGATTGAGGAAACGTGAACGTTGGCTGATAGTACTACTATAGTTCCAAAATCTAGATAGGCAAACCGATACCACAATGGTCCTGGTCGCCTCTCCTCCGGATTCGAGCAAGCTGCATATCATCAATTCGCGGTCTGTCCGACGCACACCTGTACTCAGCCGGTCACCTGCCATGGCCCAGCTGAAGGCCTCCTTCCGTGGAATGGCACAACACCGGCGGCAAACACGCACCCGAAAGCAGCCTATCATCGATCACCTCTTGGCGATCAGTTCGTCTGGTGAGGGGTCGGATGGTAGCTCTGAATCGCGAGAAGTGGACCTGAGGCGCGCTTTGGATGCGGCGCTCAACAGCTTGGATGTATTGAAGAACATGTACGACCAGAAGGTGGCTAGGTGGAACGATGAAATGACGAAGATGCATCAAGAGAGGGAGGGCGTCGAGTTCTTCCTTAAACAGCTCTATGGAGATAGGCATCCGGTGAACGGGATGAATGGAGAGGTACTATCCGCAACTCCCTGACGTGAGGGCCGAAGCGGAGTAAAAACCATACCTATCGAGGTTATATCATTTTCTTTCCTCCTTGTCGCGGACCGTTATGCTTCTTCATCCATCCATTGTAGGTTATGGACTTGCTTCCCTCAACCTATGTGCCTATGCATCCGTCACCCCATGCACCTTATGTCCTACAAAATGATAGCTTTCTATTGGCGAAACGTCTGTAGTACCATATTCTAGAGTTGATTGCAACTGGAACTCTCTCAGAGTTCATCTCCCCTAAAATTGCACGGGAAAATATGTGCTTTTCCTGCAGGCAACACATTTGAACTATAAATTACACTACTACAAGCATATAAGGATACAGCCATTGGAAGGGTAATAGGATAAGTTTGACAAGTCTCCGGTATGGTGCGAACACATTTCTAACTTCTGAACCAGATTAGACAACAAAAAAGGAGGAAAAACGTCTAGTATGAGAATACCCGATTAATCTTCTCCATCCATGAATACCTCTGTCACCTCTTCAGCAAACTCTGCAACGATGGTCAACAGTTCTCTAAACAGCGCATCCCTGTTCCATTCTTTCCGGTGCTGCCACACAATGCCAAGGCAAATGGCGCGGAGTTGTTCCAGCTGTTCCACTGTTAGCGAAGCTGTATCTTCCTTCAAGTGGCTGCGCAGTTCGACCAGAAGTTGTTCATCAACGTGGAAATCAGGCAGTGGAGTAGGCGTCCTCTCAATCACCATAGCCTCCTGAGACGACGACTGTTCCTCGCCCTGCGGCTGTTCAGCTCCCACTGGTGGCATGAGAGGGCTCCTTGATTGAGATGCGTCAACGGCGTCCATATTGGCAAGTTGTGATTGAGACTCTGAGTCTACGTAGGTTATGGAAACTTGGGGAGGGGGCGGCGTGAAGAAGGGATTAGAAGGGTCCGCGTCCTGTACGGGGTTGGAGGGTACGCCATTGACTGCGTGGATGGACGGCGTGGGCGGGACCATGGGCTCCGGCGAAGCAGGATTGAGCAAGAAGGGATCAAATCCTACTCGCTTCCGCGGCGTCACACTCACAACGGTCACTTCTTGGTGTTTGATGTTTAGCGCTGAGTCCTGTTCTGACGGAATTAAACCTTGAGATAGTGAGCGAGCTCGAGCGATAGGGCTGTGCTCATTTTCAACAGTGGCAAACCGAACATGCTGGTGTGTTGTGTGAGGCTGTGGTGGACGCGGAGGCGGCGCTGGCGAAGGTCGTATACAGTCCAACGGATCCCGATCCTCGTCATCCTGTCCGACGAGACCAACGTGTTTTGCTCGTTTTGGCTCCCTCCCTTCTCCTTCTCCCTCTTCTGAGCCATGTGAATCGGTAGTAACGTCGCCACTGGTCTCACCACGCTGTCGCTTCAGCCGCCTCTCCAACTTGACAGGATCGGTTATCCTTAGCTCTGGTTCTAGCCCATTCGCTCTCGCGCTCCGTCGGGTTAGCATGGGTGGCCCATTCCCGTTCTGCTGTTGCGTCCCGTCTTCCTTTTCTCTTAGCCTTTCCTTGCCTTTTCTACGTTCTGCACGGCGCTTGCGCTCTCGCACGGCCATCCGTTCACATTCCATGCGCAAATTCGGGTCAAATTCGAGTATGCTAACTTCCGCAAAGGTATACATAGCTTGTGCTCTGTGCAATCTGTCGAGATCTTCATGCGCCCGTGCTTCTGCGTTCCGCAGAATCTTGGCCACGTCACCGAGAAAATCTTGAGGGGTGAGGTAACGGCCACGATAAAGTTCGTCGTGCATCCGCTCTAGATCCATATCGTACAGCTTGGGTTGCTCCATCATAACCGCTTGTTGTTGCTGGAGTTGCTGCTGGACCTGTTGCTGTTGTTGCTGTTGCTGTACCCCCCCCTCCGTCGTCTCGCCGTTGACTTGTCCATCGACTAGTGCAACTGATTCAGCAACTCCCGCTTCATCCACAACGACGTTGATGATGCCGTTAGGGTTCGCGTCGGGCTGTGGGAGAAGATCCCCATTTGCAACTGTTCCAATGGGGTTGACCGCATTTGGGACATAAAACAAGTCAAAGTTATACTCGTCCTATAATAGGTTTAGAAAAGAAATTAGACAAAGTTCTGATTTCTAAAACAAACAAACAAACAAACACACCGTTGCACGCTTGCAGAACCGTTTGAACTTTCTCTTCAGCTCAGTCAAAATAGGACCTAGCCTATACTTCAATAGCGCAATCGTTCTCTGGTCGTTTGCCTCCTGAAGCGCAAGTTCGGCTACACTGGGCTGTCTTGGCTCCAATGGCGGTGCAATTGGCAGTTCTTCCAGTACTCGCTTCTTCCTCTCCATCCCATCAGCATACAAGTTCGGTGCCCGGCAGGCATCCTTGATCAGACCGCCAAAGAACGCCTCCCTTTTCTCCGACGAGGGCAAAGCTAACGAAATCCGGTTACCCTTGGTTGCTCCGAACCAAGCCTTGACGTCCCGCGGCAACGATGCAAAGTCACCGTCTACAACGGCAAGCAGGAGTATGGGATCGGTAGGTTCTAATGTGTCCAGCATGGCGCGAACAACAGACCGAGATGTTTCTGCTACAGCTGCACACCAGCCGGCGAGCGAGGGGATATAAATGACTGACGGCTGATGTCGCTTGGCCTCAACGAAAAGCTGGATGATGGCAGCTTCTGCCGTCTGTATAAGCTCGCGTTAGGTTAAAACTGGTACACCAAGATGAAAGAGCTACGAACCCTGGTAGCGTCACCCATCAGTGTCCCAAGCTCCAAACTCTGGATATGATACCCTTCTAAGAAGTGCAAAGCAGCCGCACCCACATAATTCTGCCCCATACCAATAGGCCCGTGAACGATTACTCTTGGACGGTATACGCGCAGAGTCTGGATGGCTACATCAACGATGCAACTTTTAGAACAATCAGCCAAACCACAAGGAAGCCACTCACCCTGCATCAACATCTCTTTCTCCAGAGCTCCTTCCTCCCCCCCTATATCCTCGTACTCGGCCTCTTCTAGCGCAGATAACCGTTTGTCCATCGGTAAAACTCGAGATATGGTGCCCTTAACCTGCTCAAGCACATCCCCCAATAGCGAAACGAACTGGGAAGGTAAGGGATTTGCAGCAGACGACGACGACCGCGCCGAAGACGGGACAATTTCTGAAAGAAAGAAACAATTAAGATAAGGGACAAAAAAGTCAGCAACGAACTCTTGAGGGAAATCATAAAATCCCGCAACCCAACATTGATTGTCTCAGGCTTCAGGATCAGCCTATCCGTAGACTTGTAAATCTGGGGGTATCGTCGTTGGACAGCGTTCAGTGCCGCTTCCGTACATAGTGCCTAAAGAGAAGTACAAAGCTGAAGCTTGCACACTTGACGATGCATAGATGCTTACCCTCAAATCAGCCCCTCCATACCCTTTCGTCATTGCTGCCAGACCTTTTATCCGCTCTTTAGCCTCCTCCTCCTCCCTCCCTTCCTCTCCCCAACCAGCCCACTTGCGCGTCATGATGGTTATAATCTTCTCTCTCGCCTCCAGGGTCGGCAATCCAAAATAAAATTCACGATCGAACCTTCCTGGCCGCCGCAGTGCAGGATCTACGGCATCAGGCCTGTTCGTGGCACCAATCACAACAACTTGTCCGCGCCCGTCCATCCCATCCATCAGGGCGAGTAGCGTACTCACGATGGAGGCATGAATCTGATCCTGTTTGGATGACCGTACGGGCGCCAGTCCGTCAATCTCGTCAAAGAAAATGATAGAGGGTTGAGAGGCTTTAGCTTCTTCGAACAAAAGACGAAGTTGGCGCTCGGCCTCTCCAACCCATTTGGAAAGACAGTCTGCTCCCTTGCGCATGAAGAAGGCTACATGAGATAAAAGTCAGAGTATTTCAAAGAGGCGATCGAAATGACTTGCATATCTGCTTCCCGTTTGACCGACAGCTTGCCGCCAAAGCTCTCGCCATAAGCGTTTTACCGGTACCTGGGGGCCCATGGAACAACACGCCACGGGGTGGTGTAACATTGAACCGCTGGAAGACTTCGGGGTAGAGAAGCGGGAGTAGAGTCATCTCTTTCAGCGAATGTATATCTGTTATGTGTAAAAAAGGCCGTTGAAGCAAGGCAGCAGAGAGATCATGGCTAGATAGGCTCACGTTCGTCCAATCCACCAACTTCGTCAAATGTTACGTTCATGTTGACACCCAAGGGATCAGCGTCCGCCAATGCTATTTTTTAAAAAAGGGGGGATGTACATTAGTGCTGATCAGCCTCCGCACAATCGGGGGACAACCTACCCGCCTCGCCAATCTTTCCCAAATTCGAAGGTGTCCCGGCAGCTGCCAAGTCACCAGGCAAGAACCCACCAGCAGCCATGCCACTCCCAAGTGGGGCAATATTAGCACCAAACGATTTTCTCGGTGTCCTAGTGGCATAATCCGAGTCCTACGCCAACTGTCAGAGCTCTCCAAAACATCCAAACAAGCCCGACCTACCGAATCATCTCCCGGAATCCTTATCCACTTGCTCAGCTCCGCACCTGATGCACTCCATCCAGGGCCTCGTTTTCGATGGGCGTTGTACCCGCCACCACCGCCTCCGCCACCGTTTCCACCTCCACCAGCTGCCCTACCATTCCGTCCACCATGCGACCTGAAGTTGGGCCTCGGTAGCTCTTCCAACGGCGGAGGGATGGCATAATTTATCTTCTGCCGCTGCCTCAGTGAATACGGTTTTCCATCATCTTCAGGCTCAGGTTCTGGCTCAGGTTCGGGTTCGGGTGGTTCAATCTCCAAATCCGAAGATGTATGAGGGGCGTCATCAATTGACCCGTCACCGTCAGCCGATCCTCCCGACGAAGGATGGTCAACGTAGACATCGTCATCATCATCGCCAGGATTGCGGCGCTGGTTCGGGTCGTTAGACGAGACGACGCCTGCACGCATACTATTGCGAGTTTGTCGCCCTCTGCGAACCTGAGAGCCTATCCCGTTTGAGGTGCGGGCACGTTTCTCAGCCTCTCGTTTGGTTCGCAGCCGAGTGGTTACTGTGTGTTCGTCGTCTTCGGCTCCATCAGGGACGATAAAACCCTCCATCTGAAGCTTTTCAGCCTCCGTCCGTCGTCGTCGACCAACAACAGGCCGACGGGGAGCTTGGTCTCCTTCGTCTTCATCTTCATCTTCGTCGTCTGCGGTGTCACCAGGCTCGTCCACCAGAGCGGTCGACCGCGGAACGTTGGTCGCCTCGACATCATCGTCAAAAAGCTGATCCGCAGAAGCGGCGAGAATGTCCTCCTGCTTGACTTTCCGCCCTTGCCCAGAGCCCAATTCACTACAGTCAGACTCTTCATAATTCATCTTTGCGACGGTACGGCCACTTTTTGTTTTCGTGTACACCGGTCGCTGGTCGCTAGCAGGGGATTCGAGATGATCAGGCCCAGTATCCATCGACTTCTCGCTCGCATGGTATTCTGATCCAGAAGGGCCCCCGCTCTCGGATAGGGCATGACTCCGTCGTGTAGCGTATCGTCTTGCCGGCGCAGTGGGAGCACCAGCAGCTGTCATCGCAGGAATTCTAATCTTCAGGCTGCTCTGCTCGCTTTCAGTCGTATGTCCAAGATGAGGCCGGGAAGGATGAGGAACTGGCATAAACTCGGGTATGTTGAGCACCCAGTCCCTGATATCGTTAGGTTCAATGGCTGGATAGCTTTGTCGGCGACGTGACAGCCGACGACGTTAGGCACGACTGGTGTTGGATGAGGGGGGGACGAGATTGAGAGAGAAATGGCCCACCTTTTTGTTTCACAGCAAAAACAGACGTCCAATGTGGCAGTGTTTGTTTGCTCCTTGTTTGCCTGTATTTGCTCCGCCCGCTTGCGTCATCAATCACTTTGGAACCCTCCACCCTATTCCGTTCCTTCCCCCCTCTCGCTAACCTTCCCTGCCCCCCTCCTCCTTCCTCATCGCTTGTCACTTCGCAACTTCATCGTTGTTTTGTAGACATTAGGTTCCTCCCGTAGGTATACATAGCGTACTTGACTGAATTCACCAAAAATGCCATAAAATAAGAGACCAATGCGGATGATGAGTGCGGAATCAGTTTCAGTGGTTGGAACTGAGAGAAAGTGGGCGTTGAAAGCAAAGAGAGGTTTTTTTTTTTCGAACCTTGCATCAGTTCCGTTGATCTCACTTTACGATTGTGACCTCGTGTGAGGTGTGACACTGACGTAGTTGATAAGGACAGTTTGTAATGGCATTCCGTTTCCTTTTCAAACCCTGTCGGATACTTTCAATGTGTGCCAGAAAAGCTCGTTCAGCATTTCTGGCAAGTCCTTGTCGATGGCATGTCGAATAAAATCACTAGGATCATTGATGATGAATCGCTCCTTGTCTTCTTTGATAGCGCTGTTGAGGAACGTGTCCCATATGTATTGCTGATTCTTCCAAACGATAAAAAAGTGAGTACTAACTCTCGGGGTTTTGACGGTCGATGGATCAACATTTCCCCGTCTTTGTCTTTTTTATCCCTCGCTGTGCCTGCATTGCCAGAGTCGTCATCGGATAAAGGGGTGATACCTACGGTGGAGTAAGTAGCAAGGCACTCATTCCGCCCGACAATAGAATGCGGGGACTGCCTAGTTGCAACGCAGGATGTACGGTAGGGCGGCATAGTGCCCATACCGTTTCATTATTCGGAGAAAGAAGACAATAAGGTCTTGATAACCCACGGGTTGCTTGCGTTTTCCATCTACAACTTTATAGTCTTGTGTTGCAAGTGTAGGATCGAGAACACGATGTCGGCGTGAAATCCAATCTCTAGCTTTTATGATCTTCCGCGGTGACAACACTATTAGGGTGCACGGGTGCTCATGTTCCTTCGAGCCAAAGCCTGAAAGACTTTTTGCATATCATTACACATTCCAACGTCCTAATCAATATAATGCAAATAATTGTACAACAGTAGACAGCGAGCGAATGAGAATATCGAAAAAAAGCAAAAAAAAGACCGCTGCGTCATTATAGATGTGTGAAAGGTCGAAAGATGACGAATATGGATAAAGTACATATGATCAGGGGTGGAGGGTGGGAACTGTAACAATAAGAGGGGGGGTCGGCTTATTGTTATTTCACGCGATAACAAAAATTTGGATCGACCTCTGCGATGCTGGGTGTATGAACTGTGAAGTGCCGAGCACTGGTCAATACCTTGCCTATCGACATTGATTGAACTATACTCACTCATTCTGCATGCTCATGCGATAACGCAGTAAGCATTTCCTCCGGTACCTCCAGTGTCCTTGTCAGCAGGGGGTAGGTATAGAGGGTCATCCTCTGGTTCTGAAGCGGAGAAGAAAGCTGCGATGGTTGAGAATGCGTCCATTTATAGAGAGTAAGGTTTTGATGCAGCTGAGGGAGAGAGGAGAGAGAGTGAGGAACTCAAGTGATGGTCTCGTCCAATGGCAAATGGGCTTCTCAGACTGCTCTTTTATACGTTTCCCTCGCGTGGCCAGGCGTCCCTTCACACCAGCCTCACAATCGCTAACGCCGGATCTCAATTGCAAATTTTTGGTGGCCTTTTTGTGCTCTGATGTCATCATAGAAGCCGTTCAACAATAAGCTCGGACAAATGCGGTAATGGGATTCGTGGGAAGGGCCGGAACGGACGCCACACAGTAAGACTGTAAGCAACGCACTGGGCAACGTTATTGTTCAAGAAATGATGGTGGACTCCCTCTACCCCGTGACGATCAGGCTAAAGCCACCATCTAAGCCTCATCGCTTAACAGGGCAACGTACGGTAGAAAATGAGGAGTACATCAATCAAGGTCGATACAACTAGGCTAGTCTAACATACACAATATCCGCAACAGTACAACCAGAAGACACAGTACGGAACTTGAGATCCAAAGCGAAACCTGATTATTCATAACTCGTCTCTCTTCTTTTCGCTTCCGACTTTCTCCAAAGTCGCGAACCACCGTCTCACGGCCGAATTAAAAGCGGTAGGATTCTCGAGTTGAATCCAGTGCTGCGCAGTTACAATCTGCCCCGGTCAGGTATCAGTCGTTTATTGCCAACTTCCAGAAATCTCAGGGCCACGCACTTCTGTCGTCAATTTAGGGACAAACTTGGCTGACTCGACCAGCGAAGCAACGGACGTCCAGTCTGCTACGATATCCTGCATCCCAGAGATCCGTGGCATGAGAAAGATCAAGCGAAAGAGGGGGGGTTGGCTTACCTCGCTTGGATAAACAGCTAAGACAGGTAAGGTAATGGTAGCGTTGCCCTGATCATGGGCAAACTTCCATGATTGATACCGATTCTGTGGTGAAAATTTAAGCTGGTACCCTGGTCCAGCAGAGTAAAACAATAAGCATACCTCTGTGAAATAAAAATACTGTGCTTTCGCGTGGTAGAGATTGGTAGGAGATATTCCCTATTGTCAACCAACATACCGTTTTTAAACCCTTGAATTCCAAACTGCTCGACCAGGTAATCCTCCTCAGATGGAGTGAGGTACTCAACAAGAGGGATCTGTGGCTCGGTTAATACTTGGTGAAATCTCTGTGGAGTCAAACCTGATTCACCTCTTTAGAACCATAAGCTCCTAAAAAATCATCCTTACTCATCAAGAAAGAGTCCGGAGTCGGACTCTCTATCGATCTGTAAACAGACCTCAGCGACCTCCTGATGTTTTGTTCAAGCTCCACTACTGCTTGGTCCGTTTTCTTGTCGAAATACAATTGATACGCGAGCTTTGGGAAATATTTTACAAAATCCGATAAGAGCGCGAAATTTTTCCCCGCAGGTATATACTAAAAGGCGTTGAACATAAACAATAAGAAGAAGGTGGAATGAAACACGCGATGCGTACGGGAATAGTTACACCAATAACACCCGTTGTGATGTCCGGTCTCGATCGTCCCATTTCGTAGCATATTTGGGAACCCCAATCGTGCCTGCCGCATCCCATCAAAAGAGAATAATATGATGAACGATGGGTTCCTCACCCCATACAGGTCACCTTCTGCACACCCGCATGCTTTAAAATACACGCCATATCACTGACAGCATCTTGCATCGCACCAGACCACCTGGTGTTCCCCGGGAAGGTCGAATTTCCAAAGCCCCGAATAGAAGGTACGATCAACCGATAATCGGACTAACGTACGTGATACACACGTGTTAGTACTGGGTATGCTAACAATGCAGCTGCTTACCTTGAATTCTTCAATCTGGTAACCCCATACAGACCACACGGCGGGCCATCCGTGTATCATCAAAATGGTCTTTTCTGCACTTGGGTTGATGTCGACGTAGTCTATGTTCCATTTTATTGTTTGGTGAGGGGGAGAATGATCGAGTTAAGGTTAGCCTCTCCTGGCAAGAAATCGGCATACACAGCTGAATAGGCACATGCTCCTCTCTCTCTATCACCAAGTCGAAGGGCCTCCCATCCGGGGTCCATTCTAAGGTTGCCGTTCGCTCTATCGCATCGCAAGTGGCTAACTTTCCTGCTTCCGCGTCGTATGCGCGCGGGTCGAATGCATAGGCGCCGCCTTCTCCTGCCAAGACTGCGAGAGCAAAGCTGATGAATGCGAGTCCTAATTTGCTTCCCCTCATCGTTGGTACCTGGGTCTGGTCAGATTTCTCGGTGAGGAGGTTGGGAAAGAGCTAGAACAGGTGGGATAGATTGATTATAAAGCCCTTGAGAACGAGGCTATTGAATAGCGAATGACATCAGTACCTTGAACCGCCCATTAGTAGAACCGGTGCTTAGCAATGCGGGAATCAGATGTCATCCATGTGGGAACGTTCAAGCCAATCATATCGTAA
>AYNK01000878.1:0-30291 GCA_000497225.1 Amanita jacksonii TRTC168611 | reverse complement strand
TTAGCATGGATCTGGGCATTGAGATGGGGGCTTTCAGGTGATGTGGAGCTCCCGCAGGGAGCAACTGTTTCAGCTGGCCATTGGCCAGATGAAGTCTCTTGGTTGGTGTGGAGCTCCCACAGGGAGTGACTGCTTCAGCTGGCCAATGGCCAGGCGAGTCTGAAAGACTCATTCTTCAGAGTGCTACAAGCAACTACAGAAGTGGCTGTGTAATTACAATAAAAAACTGGGTTTGCTGATGCAGATAAAATATGGATAAAATAAGGCACCCCCCTGTCTTTTGTCACTTATCCAAGTAAATCCAAACTCTTCCTGATGCATGAATTTCATGAATTGGCTAACCAGTATCAGGCTGCTGGCATCTGATATTCTATTCATCGCAGACTTGAAAACCCCCCAGTAGATATACTTTGTGGGAGTGAACCTTGGCAACTATCTACCGCCGCTTTGTTGGCCGTCAACGTGATAACGACCTCGCCCCCAAGTCGGAAAACATCGTAAAAATCAAAGTGGCAGCGAGAAGAGTTTTTGCCGTTAACCGTCACGCTCTCGACATATGCGGGAACATCATGCGGGATTATCACCTGTATGGATCTCGGATCGTAATTGACAACGGTGACAGTTGTGCTGACATTCAGAAAAGAGTTGTGGATGGTGTATTTCGGTATAAAGGGCGATTGAATGATGTATTCGGTGGTCGACGGCACTACCGACATCCGTAAGAACTTTGGTTTTGTGGAACATACCAGATTAGTTACCTGGGTATATGCCTAGAAGGTGGAATACCAAAAACGAGGCCATTGCAGCTTGGTCATCATTTCCTGGTATGCCTGCCGGTGCTATAGGGTTTGCTTAGCTTATAGTGGAAAGACGTGATTAGGGAGCTGCGTACTGATGTCGAAATTGTCGAGAACCGCCTGGCGGATACGTTCAACTGACTTGACAGGGTGGTCAGCATAGTGATAGGAAATTGGAACCTATTAAACGTGAGTATGGTGCTAGATCAGGAAAAATTGTATCTACTTGGAATGACGGTTCGTTTCCAGGGGCGTAGTAGCCAGCCTAGATCGTGAAATGAGCAACCGATAATCCCTTCGGAAAGAGCACTTACGTCAAAGAAGTGATCCAACCGCTTGACAAATATATCCTGTAAGACAGTAAGGCATCTCTCCAATTTACTACTTGTCAGCTTACATTACCGCCCATCAATTGGATGAGGTATGCAGTGTCATGCGGGGCATACCTACCCACGTTAGAAATGAGCAACGATAAGGCGTGCATCGCTCACCAACTGTATTCCCAGGACGAGGATTCGTAGAATCCAACCACATTGGCCCATTGGAGCGAGCAGACACGTGAAGAATCGGTGTCCAGCGGTGAACAAGCTTTGGGATCCGTGTACGCAAACGACCCATTCATGTACCGCTTCTGGGCAAATCCTAAGTCTCCGTCAGTTCACTTGCGAGTTATGCGAGTGAATCTGCTTGACCATGAAAGCCATCACTGATCACAGTAGGGTCCCATACATTGCGATATGACTAAAAGAACCAATGTCCCGTTTGAAACTTGTCATTCCAACCCTTCGAGAGACTTACCAAAGACCGGTTGGTATATTGAGAAACATCATATGTCTTGCCGAGAAGCTGAGCTACCTGGCGGACGCCAAAATCTTCGAAGGCATACTTCAGACGAGTTAGCGAAGACAGTAAGGTTAACTGGTGCGAACAAACCTCGAGAGTTCGACTCCCTTCTCTTGTCTGTCTTCCGTTGCTTGAGACATCCAAAACTGCAAAGGGAATATAGCCATATTGCCTTGCATATTCAGGTTAGAAAAACACCCAATCTCGTACAGTTCGACTTACTTGTAAACGTTGACCTGTCGCCCTTCGATGTTCCATTCTGGGGGGTTCAATTCAGCGTCTGTGACCAATGCTGAGTACAGCTCATTCAAATCTATCCCGAGCCGTGAGGCCTCATTATGGTAAGTGACAGCGAAATGGGAAACAATGTTGTCAGCACTGGAACCTGCACCCAATTTTAATTAAGCAGAGAATTGCACAGCATTACTGACCCCCCTGTGTCCATCCTGGAAGATTATTGGCTCGACACTCTGGCATCCACCCATTCTTGCGCCAGCCATCTATATAGTTGTCCACGATTTGAGCAAACTCTACAGGAGAGTGCAATCCCATCAATGGATAGAATGTGCGGAACTATACAAAGGGTTACATCTAAAAATCTCCATCAGAACGAATCGATCGCGTACCGTGTCCCAACTGATGAAGACATCAAATGTAAATCAATTCTGTTCCTGACAAAAGATCGTACCTGCAATATAACGAGTCAAAGTAGAATGACGTAGTGTTCGCAAAGACACCTTGAGTTTCTTCAGTCGCGTTATTCTACAACATTTCATGAACGTCACGCCAATTTCGAGTTTCCATCCCACCACTCACCGGTGTAAGAAAAGTGCGATATAGAGAGGAATACAACATTTCCGTGACATTCAATGGTGTGTTTGCAATGTCAATCTCGATCCTTTTCAATTTATCTTGCCAAAGACCTTTTGCTTGGCCCAGAATCTCCTCAAAGGAGGAAGACCCAATCTCGTTTTCTGCATTCGCGCATGCTTGTTCAATGGATCTAAAAGAGATCCCTACACTAATAAGAATTTCCTTGGGGGAGCCAGTGTAGGAAAATAGGGCGCCGGATTGGTAGACCTCACCAATGAGGTCACGCGTGAAGTTGAGACGGGTGAGTCCAAGACCCTTGGCATCCAGTCCAAATCTAAGAAAGTCTGAGCAATCCGGTGAACCATAGAGACTGCGCAGCTCACGTATCTCCGGTCCAAACACCGTACTCGTCCAGTTTCTGGTTCCTTCCGTTCAGAATATCATAGCAGGCAAAAGCCTGGTAATTGAACCTCGGAGGTCCAAAGCTAAATATATGTGAGCGACCCTAAGACGTGGGTCAAGTAGGGGGCATTAAACCTTGAACCCCAGAATCCACCGATTGTTATTCGACCTTTGACGGGGTCTATGTTCAATTCTCCACCGGCGAAGGAGGCAGGTAAGTCATTAGCAAGGTCCAAGACAAAATACGGCTTTGAATTGGCAGGAAATGTGAACCGCTCAAGACCGGCGCGCCGCGTGACTGTTGCCTCCATCTTAATGTCATTGTCCAGCGTGAGGGTAAAGTAACCAGGATATGCATCTGCAACGCGTCAAAGATAAGCGGCATTCACTTTCGTATTACATACCGTCAGTAAAAGGTTTACGTAAACGTTCACGAGCGGCAAGAGTCGTAGTGCATGTTTCAAACCCGCCGGGGCAAAGAAGAGGCATGATTTCAAAGTTTCCGTAAGTGCCTGGAAATGGTCTAGCATGGTCAACTGTGCGACGGGAAGATGTGCATACCGAGCGAGGAACCAGTTCCACTGTCGTGTAAGGGACTGAGGCCTCTAATGTATTGAGTAGGGTCATAGACATAACCTGGTAAAGCTAAAATCAACGGCTCTCCGAGACGCGATTGAACCCCTACCAGCTGGTGCATATCCTGTCATATCCGTCGTTATCTTGACCTGAAATGGCGTGTTGAGGGGGCGTAACTGGTGAAATTGGTACTACGTACCATCCCAAAAGGAATAGATGCACCAGGACTATCACAGTTTAAGTAACAGGGACAGGCCACTCATGAACCACCCACCAGACATCACCGAAGTTATCTGTATATACGCACATTAATTGGATTAAGCGCTGGAAGAAGCATACCTGTGCCAATAAATGGATTAACAAACGCCGTATAATCCGGGTTTGGGTTGTTGGAAGAGTTTTGAATGGCTGAAGCTATACGCCGCTGTTGCGCAGGCGAAGGCTGGGCAGCCACTAACGTTATGCTGATGAGCACCACAAGTAGATTTGAGGGCAAAAGCATAGGAGGGTACTAAAAAGGTCGTGAAAGGGTTTGGCTTTTTATCCTCCCGCCGTGGAGACCATGTGAAGGCGCTGACATTGAGAGTGTAGTGAAACCAGTGTCACCCAAGTAGGGTCCGTGGGCTGCAAGAACTGGAGCCGGAGATTTCATGGAATGGGCTGCATGACACACATCGGGTGTAATCTCTCATCGAACATGGTTGGGATTGGTTCTACGTTTCGACACGAAGAAAAAAGCCGTCTTAGCGCACGTTACTAAGGCGGGAGAAGATCAATTCATGTGAAACCCTTGTGAACGACATTCTCTAGTTCGGAAAGTATTATGTCGAGCCCGTCGTTCGCCCAGAATCGGCACTCGTGAGAAGAGAGTTTACCCAGTACGTATGTGGCGGCGTCGCCATCGTCGCGGCCAATTCCTATGCGAAACCTGTAAAAGTCCGTTTCGCCCCCGAGCGCCGCGACCACATTTTTCACACCGTTGTGACCATTCGCAGAGCCACCCAACTTGACTGACAATTTTCCGACTTGATGCTGCAACGAGTCCGTTACAATAATGAAAGATCTAGGTGATGTAACAGTTTTCCGGTATATCGAGGCAATAGATGGACCAGACACGTTCATCAGAAATCCTGTTATGGAAGATTCGGTCAGTGGACGATTTAGCGATGTAATGGGCCCCTTACTGGACTTGAAGAGCGTAAGGGATGCCTGTTTTCCAGCGAGGTCGACTACACCATGGCCTATGTAACCACTTGGGTTCTTGGAAAGTCGGATACCTAGGCGCGCTGCGAGCGCATCGACAATGAGCTGGCCAACGCTAGGATTGAAGTTAGCAGATGTAGATATCGACGCACGTGTACTACCTATGCCTAGTTAGTGGATAAGGGAGGTTTCCGAGTCCTGCTACGAGGAGGTGGGGACCCATCATGTGGCTGTGCCTCTACCCCAAGTGGATTTGATGTCTGTGACCTTGACTGCCAACAATCCTTCAATTCACTTCCCAGTTCTATCCCTTCCTCCATCACTACTATCATGAATAGGGCGGAGGCCACGCAGAAGGTCAGGCTACGCTTTCCAACGCCTAGCACCCCCCACCGCCCCCGCCTCCGCCTCTGTCCGCCCTTATCCCACGTGTCAGAAGCCAACGACCTTCTGTCTTCTTCCCCAGTTCAAGCTCTTGCTTCCCTAAGGTTACTCGTCCTTTCATACCTGGCTGACATTGAGAGAGGGCTGGAAGGTCTCGAGTCACCCCATCTTGATTCATGGAAGGCGAAAGGCGAATGTACCATGGAAGAAGCTAAGCAATGGGCCAACACCGCTCTCGAAATGTTGGAGGGAATTCGGACTGACGTCATGTCTCGTTTGCCGGAGCTGTATCTTACCGACGTATCGGTGGAATCACTTAAATCGCACTGGAT
The DNA here is from genome assembly GCA_000497225.1 of Amanita jacksonii TRTC168611. Classification (NCBI taxonomy): domain Eukaryota; kingdom Fungi; phylum Basidiomycota; class Agaricomycetes; order Agaricales; family Amanitaceae; genus Amanita; species Amanita jacksonii. The sequence goes on along the minus strand of AYNK01000878.1, from coordinate 24,941 downwards.
GGATCTTCCAGATGTTGCGAGCTTGACGGACGTGTGTCGCCATTTACCAGACATGCCTCACCTTCCGGAAATGCCCGTCATGTACTCCCATCTTCCTGATTTCAAGATCTCTGATGTACGTTCTAAATTAGACGATGTGCGCTCCCGCATACACGACATAGATTTTCATCAACCACTGAGCTATATTCCGACTCTATCTGACCATCTGAAAAAACTCCATGCTCATCTTACATCTGTCGAGGTACCCCCAGGCGTCAGTGCGCCTTCCCTAACGCCCAGCACCATGTTGTGGGACCTGATTGATGCGCTTTCATCGTCCGACCTTGTGACGGATCTAATTAAGGCGACGGAAGTAATAGAAGAGGGGGAAGAAATACTGGAAAAGGCCGCTCTCGAGGTTGCAAATGCCGTCAAGAGGTCGTTTCAAGGTGTTCGCTTGATCAAATATTCGGAATTACCACATCAATGGAGAAACAATCCATTTGTTACCCGGGGATACAGGTAGGTATCGTGCTCTTTTTTCAATGCCAACGTTTTTATCGTTCAGTATAGATTTATACCCATTGAAAGGTGGCCCTTAATTATATCGTCCATTTTCGCACTCCATAATGAAACTCGTAAGCACGATCACATTTGCCCAACGAGTCTGACTTTTTTTAATAGTTAATATACACACGCATCTTGTTCCCTTCATCATTTGGGGGCTTTATCTCATTCGTCAAAACTTAGAAACACCGGAACTTCTATTCATGACATTCGCTCTTTTCTGTCTGTTCTGTAGCACATTATGGCATACTATGTCTGGATGCGCCAATTATCGCGGCATGGTTTTCTGTGCACGCATAGATTACGTTGGAATTGGATGGCAAGTGTACGATTCTTTCCGTTTACGGCGCTGACTTACGTACTGCTTTTGACAGGTTGATCAGCGCATCCGTTGGGACGGTCATCTACTATGGATATCAGTGTCACCCAACCCGGGGCCAGACATTCCTGTGGCTTTGCTTCTTGACTGGTGTAGCGGGCAATATTTGCCCATTCATGGAATGGTTTAATCAACGCAAATATCGGGTAAGTAATGCCCGGGAACGTTAAACCGACGCTCAACGTACTCCAGCCTTATCGCATTTGCTTCTTTTTGGCAATGGCTTTCTCCTCCATTGCACCCCTCGCAAACCTATCGCTATTACATACCCCCAGTGAGGTCATTTCATTCGTCTGTACGTGTATTACTCCCACGGGTAGCAATTCTGTTTCTGACAATGACTGTAGCACCCGTCGTTCCTTCACTTATTTCGTACATTATCGGGCTAATTTTTTATGCAGCTCACTTTCCTGAATGCATAATCCCTGAAAAAGCCCGCCGCCAGCTTGATCACATTGGTCTTGGTAAGCCCTGTCATCCTTGAAGTGGCAACTCATCTCAAAGCCCTGAAGGTTCTCATATGATCTGGCATTGTTTTATTGTTCTTGCTGTTAGCCAGCATAGGACGGCAATTAGTGACCTTAAACCTGGTTTACAGTGCAGCGTAGCATGAGCCTTGATAGTTAGAACAGGCCTAATCATCATGGGGATTACCCTTCTAGTTTTGACACGTTACTCGGAAGCATCACACCAGTCAAGTCCCAAAGCGGCTTTGTTCTCACCCCGGACGGCTACCTCAACAGCTTCTGCAAGTTCGCGAAATGATAAAACCCCTTCGTCGAGTTCCGTAGGTTGGATTTGGGCATCTATGTCGGAGGGCGTTACACCCAATGCCCTTTGGAGAGCTTGTTCACGGTCCTGGCCCCTAAGCATGTCTACTGAAATAAGTAATTCTTTCAATGGTGTGTTTGATGCCAAGACTTTGCGAATGGCAGGTGACATGGCTGGTATGCATCATGCATCATGATGAACAGGGATTTCATATTGTGCAAAAGTTATGACTAACCAATTGCCTCATACTGGTGTGGTTGGAGAACTTTCGGATCATCTCGCTTAAGAGGGTCAGAGTAAGCTGATTCCTCTGGTACGTAGGGCCATCTGAGTGAAGTCAGGGGGCGAGTGGGCTTTTCGGACGTTTGTTCATTAATGCTAGGCTGTGTTGTGCTGTCGGGGGTTCCAGCAACCTGGCATGAGACTATTCGTTGTGATTAATGGAGTAAGAATAATCAACGGAGGGCTACCTTTATGTTCTCGGCAGCAGGACAAAGAACAGCTAAACATTGAGGTTTTGAACAATAAGTTAGCTACAAAAGAAAAGAACAAGACATACTAAGCTGCCTGGCGACAACGAGGACATGTGTATTTTGATTGGTTGACACAACAAATCTGACAATCAATCATTGGGGTTGGTAGCGGAGGTGATGTGTGGCCTTGGCACTGCATTTTCAATACCTCTGAAAGGTCGCTTGCTATCTACCGGTGACGGGCTCACCTATTATTCCCTCTCCCTCTCCCTCTCTCGACCTACCACCTCTTTACATTCCTTACGTCCGAAAGCGTATTTGTCATGCTCGTCTTGCACATTTCTCTGTCTTTTTTGACATTTCTTTCCGTCACGCTGGCTGCGGAACCTATACACATTCCAATCATCAAACGAGCCAACGCCAAGCGGGATATTGCGTCTATCATGGCTGCCGCTGATAACATCAGGCTCAAGTACGGCTATCCTGCTCAAGGAAATTCTCGGTCGAGGAAGCGGGCAGGGGCAACCGACATTCAGATTATAGACCAAGTACGCCACTTTGTTGGTCTCCCGATCATCGCTCATGTCAATTCTCGTCTAGGGCCAAGATTCGAGTTATTTTGCTAGCGTTAACATCGGGACACCGTAAGTAGTTTTTAAATATGGCAGTATCTAAGACTCGTTCTGAGCCCGTTTCATCAGTCCACAGAAAATGAATGTTGTCCTTGACACGGGTTCCTCCGACCTATGGGTAGCAGATTCCCAGTGTTCCAATTGCGACCCAAAAACTCCTGTATTCCAGACCTCGCAGTCGAATACCATTCAACTATTGGGCGGTAGTGGTTCCCGCATCGACCTCACGTATGGGTCAGGGCGGGTCTTCGGCATTCCCGTGCAAGATACTGTGTCAATGGCTGGCTTTACCATAGCGAAGCAAGCACTTGGTACGACCCTCCCCCCCAATTTCCTTTCTGGAAGGCTTCTTATGTTTGACTTTTAGTGGCTGTCGATGACGTCTCACAGGACTTTCTTACCGGAACCGTTTCGGGTATCTTAGGACTTGCCTTCGCTCCCCTTGCGCGCACGCAAGCCACCCCGTTTTGGCTGGCACTGATGGAATCGAACCAGCTCACAGCTCTTGAAATGTCATTCTACCTGGGAAGACTAGTGGATGTTACTAACGTAGCCCCCGAGACTCCTGCAGGCGTCTTCACCCTCGGGGGCACAAACTCTAGTCTTTACACCGGTAATATAGAATTTTTAGATATCATAGGAAACCCAAATACCTTCTGGCTTCTGCCCATATCTAGTAAGTTTTTCCGATTTTGGAAACGCCTCACCTTTCTGATATATTTGGTGCAGGTATAACTGTCCAAGGAAAGACTATTCCTATAACCACGGGATCTGCGGCCGTAGCCGCTATTGATACCGGGACTACCCTCATCGGGGGCCCAACTAAAGATGTTGCTGCCATCTACAGTGCTATACCTGGTGCTCAGCCAATACCGAATTCGGCTGGTCTCTATGCATTCCGTGAGTTTGAGACTCATCAAGCTGAAGTGAACATCCCTGACTTTCAGCTCCTCTACATCTAGCCTGCAACACCAAAGTGACAGTAACAATGTCATTTGGAGGAAGCACATGGGCAATTAACCCTGCAGATATGGTGGTTTCTCAAGTGTCAGCTGGAAGCAACTTTTGCGTTGGAGGTATTTTTGACTTGTCCGCCGGGACAAACATACCGCCTGACTCTGGCAACCCGAGTTGGGTAGTCGGCGACACATTTCTAGTACGAGTTTAATCGGCCTGGATGCGGCATCTAACCCATAGTGTCTGTAGAAAAACGTGTATTCAGTGTTCCGTGCAAACCCGCCAGCCGTCGGTTTCGCACGTTTATCTTCCATCGCAGGAGGATCAGGTGCGGCGCCATCTTCCTCTGGTACTGGTGGGCTTAATACTCCTGGGACTTATCCGACAACCACAGTGACTGTAACACCACAATCGACTGGCGGATCCTCCAATCACAGTCCACGCTCCAAGCTTGGTGAGTCATGTACTCTTTTGCATGGGTGGTAAACTAACGTGGATGATTAACAAGATGGAAAGGCAATGATGGCAACGCTGATGGCATGTTTGGCTGTTGCTTGCTCTATTTGACATTTACAGTACTGGAATTTTTGAGATTTAATGGAGAATTTGGACTTGGGCTCGATCGATCGTTATTGTATTTTGTGGCAGTGCAAGGATATGTTTTGTTTTGTTTGTTCAATGTTCGCATTGTATCCCGACTTGTGGCAACTCCCTTCCCTGAATTCGCCCAATCTCGCTGCTCTTGCCAGAAGAACAGAGGAGGCTCCCTTCTTTAGTGTTACCTTATTAATTGCGCTACCATATTCTTCGAATGTCTACCGCCGTAGGACCGCATCAAGGTCTAAACCCTACACAATTACGATCTTCTACTCCACGTGTGTATCGAGCAATACGTTACCAGAATTACTAACCTATTGTCGATCCCAGCTGCAAATGAGAAAGGTATGACAACCCTGCACCTCATGTACACCGCCGTCTCATACCCTGGTCGTAGTACTCCGGTACCTAGAGGGCATGAACAGGCAGGGCGAAGAACCTGATTGCATCCCTCCCCGTTCAATTATAGATACCGACGAGTATCAAAATCTCATCGCCTCTCGTAGAAGTGATCGTTATACACCTTCCGCTAAGAGCAAATCGGGTGACGACAAGAATTCACGGGCAGGCAGATCTCCTACGAATCATGACCAGGAGGATGTTGACGATGCGGATTCCAACATTCAACAAGGCACGAGGTCTGAAAACGGTGAACCGTTGGTATGTTTCTACTAATGTTGCATGCGAGGCGCGGTTGTTCAACAGCCATAGCGTGAACCTGGCCCAACAGATCCCCCAGGGCCAAAGTACGAATCATATGATTCTGGTCCGTCATTTGGAAACCGCGGACCTCTCCCGCCTGATGAGCATTTTTCGCCCAACTGGCATGTAAGTCCAATATCAAGTTTGAACAATGGACCTTACGACTTTCGTTCTTGACAGCCTCATGGCCCACAGTGGAATCATGACATCGACCTCAACTCGGTGACTTTAATCCAAGGTGGAGCACCTGGATATGCACCCAGTGGAGTGACGTCCGGATACCCGGCAAAGATACCCCTTCCAGCTTCCGAGTTTATCACTTCCCCTAGACCTCCCACGGTTAATATTGATGTTGAGGTTGCACGGTCTCCTTCCCACCATTCACGAGCATTGTCTAAAGCTTCCCAGGCGGTCCCAAACGAATCCGAAGCTCTCAAAGTGAGTCTCTATGTGTGTGTATGTGATCGGGTAACTTACTCTGAGTCAAGTCACCGAAAGTTCGTTCACGAAGCCACAGCAGGGCGGCATCTATTAAGCCTGACGTGGAGCAGCCTCCAATGTCTCCATTATCCAACAAATCCAAGTTGACTGCAAAGGGTCCAGGAACCGAGAAGGGCACCGTGTATCCACCGCTCCCAGAAAGTCGCTTGGGTGACGATGATAGCCAATTTGACATGCCGCTGTCACCAAAAGCTAGATCATATGCAAAGTCAATCGCACCTTCTGATTCACTTTCCCAAAATAAAGTTCCGTACACTTATAAGAATGGAATGAACGGATCAGGTTTGTAATCTATTTCAATAGGAAAACTGTGGTTAATTTAACATCCATATTAGTTCTGTCAGGCGGGGGCGGCATACAGAATCGGCCTTTTTCCCCATACCGTCTGGGCCCAACATATGAGGATCTTACTCACGCAGCTGTAAGAGGCAGGGCGTTACCGATAATGGAGGTTGACGAGCATCAGCCCACGGAAGCCCCAGCTTCACCCCGTCATTCGAAGGCACCCTCTGTGGTGCCTTCCCACGTAAGCCATGCGAGCAATAAGCCACCGACTCAGGTTTCGGCAGCGAAAGCTCCGTCAATGACGCCCTCTAGGCAAAGCCGTGCAAGTAAGATTGACCGAGAATCAAGTGTGACGCCTATCCCTACTAGACCACATTCGCCGCTTGACCTGAACCACGAGGAAGCGAAAATCGTCCAGGAAGCTCTGGCGAACAAGACTCCTCGCACGTCTTATTATGCCTCATCTGCACTCGACCCTGATACCACGGGTCATTACCATGATCTTGAATTATGTATACTGTTGAATGAAGAAACCGACCCGAATCAGCATGAGATTGTCAAGCGTGCATTGCGCAAGGCGATCAAGCAGAGGGTTAAGAAACTCGGGATGAAATATGACAACGAAGTAAGTTGCACTGGCTCGACCCGATCCTAGCATTGACCGCCTGTCCAGTCTATCAAACAATTCAAGAAAACTTATCATGATCACGATCCAAGCGTACACTTGCGACCGGATTTAGAGGCAAGTGAATCTTATACACAAGACGGATACCATAGTTGATGGTGATAAAGGAACCGCCAAAGTGGGTTGCAGACATCAAACGCGAACTTGTCGTCATGCAGCAGCGAATCGAAAGCCTTGGGCCAAAGATTGAGAATCTGAGATCGCCGAATCAATCGTTTAATAATGGTTCTAGGTTTGCCTACGAAGGCGACGACTTCACCCATACGCCCGTGACGCAGACCGTAAACATACAGACACAAGCGACAGGGACGATGGCCGAGTCGATGTACCGGGGAACGGAACGTAACATTGACACGAGAGAGAATTCCCAATTTGAGGATAGGGAGGCTGGCTCACATTCATTCAATCCCCTGTCCCATGGGACCGACGCTCGCAATGATTCCCCTGGCCAACAATTTCTTCAGGAAGAGCTATACAAGCTTCATATAAAAGGCAATACCGACCATTCTGGCTCTCAAGTGTGGGAGTTGACTCCTGTTGAACCATTCGAGGGCGCTCCGGAGCCCTCAGGCCTGCCGACCATCCCAGATACTAATCCCAACAATTATGATATGGACAGATCCCATTCACCTCCATTACCAGCGTTGCCGGATGAAGCAAGCCAGCAGGTTGTGCGCGCTCTACAACACGCAGACGCGCATGGGGACGAACCGCAGCTTATGCCCTGGCAACGAATCCAGGCGAGGTTGCTTGGTTGGGCTATCATCTGGCCTTTGAATGAGTTGGACCAGGCCTTGAATAGTACCACCAGGGGTCATCAAGTGGATGAAGTTGCCCTCAGTATCTGGTCCACTCAGACGTACAAGCGATACGCCCGCGCCCGGCTCACAGATAACCCCCCGGGTGTAGTGGACCGCCTGTTCGTACCTCCGAACGTGGCCGATGCGATAAACAATGCCGTCTTTAATGGAAGACACGGAGACGCTTGCGGGATGCTGAAAGATATGTGGACGCCCTTTGGACTGGAAGGAATACCCAGATTATTAATTGTGCTGGTGAAGCACCGAGGTGATGAGAATCATTGGGTTGTACATCGGTAAGTGATGCGGTATAAAGACGCCAGGGCTGTTCAAGACACCCTTTCCCAGGTTTTCACTACCCGATGGGATGTTATCAACTTATGATTCGTATTCTGAGCGAACCTTGCCTGACGGACGGGTGAGTACCATCTACTGAGGTACCCAGATAAGGAATTCACGGTTTATTAGCCGTTGGGCTGGTGGTTCGCGATCCGGCTGGCTTGGCCAGATGCACAATATCCAAGTCCTGAACACTTAATGCAGAGGACAATTCGACTGCATCGCCCTCTGCAGCTACCCATTGACAATTCTGTTGCTGCGGCTGGTGTCTGGCGAAACATTCTCATGGGTTCGCGGCCGGAAAGAAGCCTTGATCTAGAACGGCTGAGGGACCTTATCAATACTGAAGTCAAGAATTTGCGCCAACGTAAACTACTCGGAAAGCTTTCCATTGGTTCCCCGCGACAGGCATGGGATGAGTAAGCTGGTGTCTGTTGCATTCGTCGTTTTCGTTGCTATCCGTGGGTCATTCGTTCGCTTGTTCTGATCTGTTGTTGTATTACGTAGAGTAGCTTACTTACAGTTTCTGGGCCACGGACGAATAAATAAACGCTCGTTTTTGCTCATTACATAAGGGACACTAACTGCAGCAAACAAAAAGGCCTTTGTACTAGACTGCTTTGCGAATTCAGTGGTGTCAATAGAATGACAGATTCTCCTACTCTGAGCGTCACTTTACTTGGAGCTGGTCAAGAAGTCGGGCGGTCATGCTGTGTCCTGCAGTACCGCGGAAAGACCATCGTGTGTGATGCAGGAATTCATCCAGCATACTCGGGGATGGCATCTCTGCCGTTCATTGATGACATGGATTGGAGTACGGTCGATGCCATCCTGATTACCCAGTGAGTTTTACCATTGAAAGTGTGCTTGAGAAGGAACTCACTCACTTTGCTCTTACTAGTTTTCACTTGGACCATGCGGCTGCATTAACTTACATCATGGAGAAGGTCTGTGCTCATCCAGCCGTCGTTCCCCTCCATTAATGGTATTACAGACCAACTTCCGGGATGGAAAAGGGAAAGTTTACATGACACACCCAACCAAAGCTGTACATAAATTTATGATGCAAGACTATGTGAGAATGAGGTCTGTGAAAATCTTCCTCCCAGTTTCCAGCGGCTGAGATAGATCAGTTCCTCCTCTTCAGATGCCTTGTTCTCTCCATTGGATATGCAAATGTCGCTGGCTTCAATCATCCCTGTGTCTGCCCATCAGTTAATTACTGTGTGCCCTGGGGTCTCCTTTACACCTTACCATGCAGGCCACGTCTTAGGTGCCTGCATGTATCTGATTGATATTGCAGGGTTGAAGATCTTATATACTGGGGACTACTCCCGTGAGGAAGACCGTCACCTAGTCAAAGCGGAGTTACCTCCTATACGCCCAGATGTTTTGATAGTGGAGAGTACTTATGGCGTCCAAAGCTCCGAGAGCAGGGAAGACAAAGAGCAAAGATTCACAAGTCTAGTTCACTCTATCATTCGCCGAGGAGGACATGTCTTACTTCCGACTTTTGCCTTGGGACGGGCACAAGAGCTGCTGCTAATTTTAGATGAATACTGGAAGAAGCACCCAGACTTGCACAATGTTCCTATATACTACGCCTCCAGCCTTGCTCGCAAGTGTATGGCTGTATACCAGACATACATACATACGATGAACAATAACATCCGTTCGCGATTTGCTCGGAGAGACAATCCCTTCGTCTTCAAGTGAGTCGAAAGATCAGGCATGGATTGATGTTAACCATCTACTGAAAGGCACATTTCTAATGTTCCCCAAGCCCGCGGTTGGGAAAAGAAGATTGCTGAAGGGCCACCATGTGTCGTTCTTGCGAGCCCAGGATTCATGCAAACTGGTCCAAGTCGTGAACTGTTTGAACTTTGGGCTCCAGATTCGCGAAATGGGTTGATCATTACTGGATATTCAATTGAGGGGACCCTTGCTAGGGTAAGTCAACAGCGGTTGCTGGAAGGGTTCGATGTCGATGGCGTCGCTATTATTTGTACATTACTTGGTGCAATGGACAGTTTTTCTCATCGTAACCAGACGTATTGTCGTTTGCTGTCGAAATTCCAATTCGTTTTCGGTGGTGATGACGCTCATATTCTGTTCCATAGGATATCATGAATGAACCAGAAGAGTTCACGTCGCTGAAAGGCGCAACCATATCACGCAAGATATCCGTCGAATACATATCTTTCAGTGCACACGTCGACTATACCCAGAATTCAGAGTTCATTGAAGCTGTGAAATCGCAGCACGTCGTAAGGATGTCCTACGTGGATTGTAAGCAATACCAACTCACAACACAACGATTAGGTTCTCGTCCACGGCGAACAAACTGCTATGGGTCGCCTGCGAGCTGCAATGCAGGCTCGCTTTAAAGAGCGTGACGAAGATGTGAAACTACATACTCCACGAAACCTGGAAACTCTTCAACTTTCGTTCCGTGGAGAACGAGTTGCAAAGGTGACTCTTTCTTTTGTCTCTTGGCAGCCGTTGTGCTGACCGACCCGTTTCTTTAGGCAATTGGTAGCTTGGCAGACAAGCCACCTCAGCCAAATGATATCCTTTCCGGCTTGCTCGTAGCCAAGGATTATTCCTACACTCTGCTCAATCCCCATGATCTCAAAGATTTCGCGGGGCTGTCTACATGTACCGTCGTTCAGCGGCAAAGGATTGTTCTTAACGTGGGATGGGAACTGGTGAGGTGGCATCTAGAAGGTATGTATGGCAGTGTCGAAGATGGCGTTGACAAGGATGGAATACCGACAATAAGGGTACGTGCATGACGCCCAATCTTTGCTTGCTACGAACATTGTCCTCTAGGTCATGGGTGTTCTTGATGTGAAGCACACCCGAGAGCATGAGCTAACATTAGAATGGGAGTCGAGTGCAAGCAATGACATGATTGCAGACTCTACTCTGTCTCTAGTCACGGGGATAGATGCAAGTCCTGCTTCCGTCAAACGTGCGTATCAAGCTCTGACGTTTATTGTTGTTCTAACTTACTCGTAGTGACGACACACCCGCATTCCCATTCTGATGGAGAGAGGAAAATGCATCCTCACGCCGACGAGGACGGTGCCGGTGCGACGACAAAACAGCTACGAGGACTCGCCTTGTTCTTTGAAGCACATTTTGGCGAGGTTGAATTGCACATGCCTGAGAATGACGCCGAAGAGCCTGGAATGGCTGACGAAGATGCTGGACCTTCGCTTCTAGTAACGGTTGATGATTCGATTGCACAAATAAATCTTGTTTCAATGGTAAGGCCAGTGTTCTTGCTGTAGTAGAGTCATTGATCGCAGTGTTGCAGACGATCACCTGTGCAAATGAGGTGCTGCGAAAACGAGTAGAAGCTGTGCTCGATATGGCTGTTACTACAGTCACTCCTCTGAGCAGCGCATTCACTGCCAGAAGTTCTCTGTCAAGCGAAGAGGATAAGCAACTGGTCGAGAATGCTGAACAAATAGATAAGGACAGGAGAGAGCTTGATAACAGCCCTCAAGTAGATACAAAAGGAGTGGAGTACATGGATACTAAATCCGACATGACGGAGAGCTAGTAGTCCAAAAAATAGCTATCTAAAAACAAGTACATTAATGGTATATTACACAAAGTTCATCAATCTGCGTTACACAAGTTGTGAATAGAATCAAGTGGTCATCAGCTTGACTACCCTTGCTATGTTACACTGCAGACAACGCATTAGAGAGTAGCGGGCCAATGTGCATACTTTGCGTACCTCCATCGTGAGTCAACTATATTCGTTCTCCATTGCCATTTTTCTCTGTAGGCGATTGACTTTCGTTCTATGTGTACGCGCCACGCGATAATTGCCAAAAGAGCAGTTTCCAGTAGGGAGAGGACAACCAATATCACGACAATCCAGCTCTTGCGCTTGTCATTTGGCATACGGCCCATTGAAATTAGGACCGTCAGAGCGATCGATATCGCTCCGGCCGACAACCAAGAAAATGCAAGAGTGAAGGTGACTACTTCGTTAGTAATCGAGAAGAGTTGCCTATCTTGACATGTTTCATAGTGTAGGATGGATAACATAATCACATGGTGCACCACTGTCAGGATGAAGGTTGCGGGAATGATCCAAAGGATTGGCAGCGTAGTTAATGTGAGAGTGACAAACACGACTGAGGCGCTCGACAAAATGAACGAGATGGAGATAGGTAAGAATAAATTTTGCGGTAGAGTGAACATTTGAGGATGCGGGTACCAAATGCCAGATGTTGGGGGTATACATAGGTTGCGAACGCTTCATTTGGCCACAGGACGGCCACCAGGTTCACGCCTGTTCCGCATGGCATAGGATAAAGGATTCATCAAAGCGGCCTGTATGATATCAACGAAGAGGCTAAGCGCCTGATATGAACTGGAGTAAAGCCACAGTTGGGATGGCAATTTGGGTTTACAGAAACGGTTTGATGTCACGAACACGTTACGTCACACCACTTTGCCCCTCTTATGTCAAAGCTCATTACCAAAATTCCCCATGGAGAGGGCCACACCTGTTTGGCTTTTTCGAAAGATGGAAAGCATGTTTATTTTACCCCATTGCGCGCAACAGTGTGCTGATGGCCGTACTAGGTGTGCATTCACTGGGGGCCAAGATTGCGTAGTTCTGATATGGAAGCTGGATGAAGGCGATGATCAAGAGCCCGAACGCGCTCCTCAGGCGGACGACGCCGTCACATCCATTGCTACGACTGTATGGTCTTACCATATTTTTCTTGAAACTTATTTCTGACACTCGGCCATATTCAAGCATGACTGTTGGCTTTCAGGGAGCAAAGACACTATCGTACGGCGGTATATGGGACACACAAGCACATATGAGGGCGATCTCACCGACATGAAAGGGATTTCTGTGAGAGACGTTGCTGTTGATCCGAAGGGAAAGCGGGTTGTCGTTGCTTCGGAGTGAGTATTCAACAACTAGATTACACTTTTTTTTTGACCAAGTTAGTGATGTCGTTGCAAAGGTCATAGACCTAGAGGACACTTTAAGGGTATGTGAGCTTAAGGGGCATCAACGAGGGGTACGGCGGGCGACATGGCATCCCTCACTGCCGCTAATAGTGAGGCTAGTTTCCTTATGTGTGAGGCCTATAGCTAGAGTTAAACTCACAGACGACCTGCGGCTCTGATGGGAAAATCATTGCATGGGATGTTTCGTCGACAGAACCAAAAATAGAGGCTACAATAGAAGGCGTCATTCCCGCTGTGGCCGACGTCGAGTGAGTTTCGCCGGATGTTTTCGTTTACCTCTCATATAGGCTAGATCTCCAGAGTTTGATTATGATTGTTCTGCCGTGTGGCATTCCGCAGGTCAACATTTCTATGTGGCAACGCGTGCCCACGGTAAGTCTCACGCAATCAGCCACTACAGACGTTTACATACTCTTACAGATATTGCTGTAATATCACGCTCTACGTGGTTCAAGACATCGTCATATTCAAGTGCTGATATTTCTGGCCCCATTACCGCTCTAGCGTTGTCACCGAATGATCAATACCTAGTCTCAGCAATCCAAACTAAAGTCTACGTATGGTCCACAGAGACGAAACGGATTGTTGCAAGGTCCGCGAGCAGTCTGTTATATCTATAATGTCTCATGCTTCTGCATAGTCATCCTGGTCAAGGCGTCGATGTCATGCAAATCGCATTCTCCCCCAGGGATAATTTGATCGCTTGGACCGATAAGCAAGGTGGCTTTAATCGCTGGCCAAAACCAATATCCGACAATCTTCCTGGTCCCACAAAATTGGTGGCTAGCAATGTTGTATCTAGCGTCGAAGCTACGAGCTCGAACGGGGCCGAGCTGTTCGATGACGTGGACCTGAATGATAATCTTGACAATCTTGATGCTGAAATGCATGACATTGACGATGGACTTGACGACCCGAACTTTGTGATCGATGACTTGGGCATCGGATATAAAGGCGAGCCGGAAGCGACTGAGCGTAATGGATACATTAAGGAGATGGGTTGAGTAAAGAACTTGGAAAATGTATTTAATGGGCTCAATCTTTCATAGTTAGCATTACCAAGGCACAACCGGCGTTCCAACCAGGCTCGACCCCCCTGTTGAATAGGAAAAGATATTTGGGTAAGCGCTAAATTCCTTTGAAGCATGACGTTGGCTAAATACGTGTTATGTACAGCCTATAACCTAGTAGGCGTCATTGAAGCAATTCAGCAAGATGAACACCAGGTCCTAAGTGTCGAATTCTTTGACCGCTCGACGCGCAAAGGCTTCCACTTCAGTGATCGATTCATGTATGACCTTGGCTATCTTGGTGAGAACATAAGTGTAAATGTGTGTGTGTAATAATAAAAGCTCTCAGGTGAGCGTGGTGCACTCTTCGCATGTCACCCCCAGGATGAGCACCCTGCTCACGTCTGTTTCAAACCTTTTGGCCAGTGGGCGTCTCAAAAGGAATGGAACTACGAGTTAAGATTGCAAACCAATATCCTCGGCATCGCTGCGGGGGGGTTGGCGCCATCCTCTAGCTTACGCCAGAGCGAAGGCAACGACCTGCAAGGATATGGCAACATTGTATTAGCCACGAGCGAAAACGACCTGACATTCCTCAGTGGTTCCGGCCGTGAAAGGCGAATCATGGGGTTCGGTGCGGAGTTCGTGACTATGGTGGCTGGCCCTGAGTGGGTTTTTATCGTGCATAGAGAGGGTTCGACAACCATCGATGGTAAGTTAACATTGATCATATGCGGATCAGGGTCCATAACAGTCTACAGGATCGCAGAACCTGTCCTACTCTATCATCAACTTTGATGATTTCAGTATCCGCCAACATGGTATTTTACCGATCCCAAAAGGCCATGTACTAAAATGGGTAGGGCTCACAGAGCAGGGGGTAAGTCCTGTAACCAAACTGTAACAAGGTCACGGAATACCAAGGATTTCTAGGCTCCTACGATCTACGACAGTACTAGCCGTCTTCACATTCTGACAAAATATCGCATTCCCCACCATGCATCTTGGGCACGGCTCATGGATACCAATCTCTTGGAACGGCGCGCGGGAAAGGATGAGAGTTATTGGCCCGTAGGAGTTACGAGGGATACATTCTTTTGTATCATACTGAAGGTAAACGCAATGATATACTGACGGCTGAGCGCTAAGAGCCGTTGGCAGGGCCGCCAAGAGTTCCCTGGTTTCCCGAGGCCCTTGATGCAAGAATTACCGTTGCAATTGCCCTTCCGCCTCAATAATCCTAAAGAAGAATTGTGCGTTCTGTTTCTTCCCAAATCATCCTAACCGACCTATCGTATATCTAGACTTGAGCGCGAGCGGATCTTCTTACAAATTGACTATGATGCTCTGGATGAGGAATTAACGACAGATGTGATCGTCGCCAAAGAACGTACCTTGGATAAAGAGCTCATCCAGCTGATTCAAACAGCATGCAAAGAACCAGCGGATATCGCTCGTGCCCTTGAACTCACGAAATTGCTGCACAACACGATATCCATTGATGCGGCTATGAAAATCGCTGAATTCTATCACCTGGCAGGACTAGGTGAAAAAATGCAACTCATTAAAATGGACAGAGAAGAAAGAGAGGATCGTTTGGTTGCTGCCCGCAACAAAAGGAGACGATGGCTTAAGCCTGAACCTGCCCCACGAGAGATACAATCGACAAACCGGCCTTCACGCATAGACCCACTAGCGGAGATATATTCACCACCAGTGATTGAGCGGCCAGGCATAGCTCGTGTCACGATGCCCATTATCTCGAGCTCACAATATTCAAAAAGTGATACTAATAGGCTATCGTCTCCGCATTTAACGCAAGATCCATTGTCAACACCAGATCCAAGCACGGTGCAAGATAGCAAACGCAAACGAAATGCCGAAGAGTCTCAGGAAGAATACTCCTCTATGCCGCCCCCTAAGCAGAGTATGTGGCATCATGATACAACTACTTCGATCCTAATCGGATTGTTGCTTCAGAGTCCAATCCATTTGCCAAACGTTCCGGTCCAGAAACTTTAAAGAATCCGTTCGCTCGCAAAACAGACGGAAATAAGATCATATCCAAAAGTGATAGCTTTTTTGAGAAGATCGACGCTACAAACACGGCCCCCAACCATAATAAAAGCATCGCATCCTCCAGACCAAAGGACAAGAAAGAGGGACGCCAAACAACATTACTTAACATGTTGAAAAAGACCGAAGCCAACTCAGTTTCAAACAGTCATGACACATCTGCACCGGAGTCGCAATTCAGCGAAGTTTCCACTCAAGACCTGCTGGTCGACACAAGCGAAAACGTTTCTATAGATTGGGAGGAAACCCAGATCATTGACAGCGAAGTAGACACCCAGTCCACTGATGACATTTCGCTCCCTGCCTTCTAGCTTTCCTATTATGTGTAGCATCGTATATTTATATCGTCTTATACCATCTAATAACCTAAAACCTGGGATCCTTTGCCGTAAATGTATCAGTGATTGAAAGGTTCTATCAGGTGTTTGTCAGGTGCATTGCCAAAGAATAGATTCACTAACCTGTGGCGCAAATGGCCACTCGCGAAATGCTTTGATAATGATTTTCCAGTCGTCGACGGTAAGATGTCGTACACGCTTTTTAAAGTCAATCCGCTCTGACATTGGAAGGTCGAGGTCAGTGATTCCCTTAACCAAGGTCTTTGCGCCCGGCGCCAATGAACTATATTGGACGGATGTCTTGAATTGAAATGATCCCTCATGGTTGACAATGAAATGACTTACGGTAGCGCTTTTCCCAATGCAGTAGCTCTCTGTACATAAAGGCGGCGGAGGCAGAAGTCCCATTCATCCAAATGGCCTTTCTTGATCGCCTGCCGTCGGGGTCAACGGGAGGGATCACCGGAAATCGAGAACGAGACTGCATACCTGCTGTTCGTGTGGAATGATATTGATGGCTTGGAATGGATTGCCTACTCGCCTCGTGTTATTTTTCCGGCTGTCTGGAGACGTTGTAACGGAAGGCCGTGCTGGGTGGAAGTGTAACTCATAAGGCAATAAATTCGGAGGGGGGACGGCATATGAACAGTCTGCGGTTGCCTCGGCAATTACGGTCAATTTACACCGTTCGCCAGCGCCGAGAGGTGCTGATATTCGCTAAAGTACGATTTGAGAAATTAAGGTTATACAAGTTGGATAGCAACGTAGGTACCTTCCAGAGGTGGTCACTTAGGACGAAACTCATGGGGACTCGACCATATTTGAACAGCCATTGTTGGTCGGGTATACTCCGAAGGAACTGTGCTATAAGTTGCTCACCCTCTATACTGGAGGGTAAATGTGAAACAAAGTGCAAGGAAGGATGAACTAAAAGTGTACATTTAACCAGGGACAATCCCCTCAAGAACATTATTGACACGAACCTCCATCCTCCCATGCTAAAGCAGCGACCTCCTTGAGCAGTTGCATCTCGTCAACCATAAGGTAGGAATTCCAGTTGTAGCCCCCCACGGGTAGAACTTTGACTCTGGGGTCAGCTTTCTCTAATGGCTGGGGCCCATGAACAAATAACGATGGAGATGGTTGGATAGGCTTACGTAGAGGTACTCCAAGTAGCCTTGGTTTTCCTCAAGGACAATAATCTTGCTAATTCTCTCCCTCGGCAGGTCCATTAATGCTCGAGTAAGCTGACCGGGGCCTGGTGAGATGGCTTAACTTTGGCGCATATGACGGTAATATTGTCTTACCCGGATATGCCTCTATTATCACTTTATCTCGCGAGCCTTCTGGAACAAACGCGTTTGCTATGGCGTGAGCTGTTTCTGGATTGCGTACTGACACGCGGTGAATGACGGAAGGCAGTGGGGGAAACCGTCTTCTCCACTGGTCCAGAGGGGGGAGACATAGTTTATCGTTCGATGTTGAATGTGTTGAAGTAGTCGAAGGTCTCTGCGCGTCGGTTTTCGCGCCATTCGAGGCAGCGATGACGTCGGAAAGAAGATGGTCTAGGTGTGGGCGCCGGGAGGTGAAGAAACGGGGAGAGAAACGGGGAGAGAGAGAACGGCGGAGACAGGAAGAGAGCATTTATCCCGTCACGCTTAACATGCAAGTCACTCAGGCAAGGAATGTAGCTTTTGCTTCCGTCAATATCACACCTACAGCGCGATAAGACTACCAAATTCTCTTCACCATCGTATATCTCGTTAAATCTTCTAGCTTGACTCTCTCCTTCCTATCCTTGCGGCTCCCACCCCCCTGCGAATTTGAAGGATTCTCACCAATTTCCGCCGTCCGTGTAGCGTCGTCACGAGGGTTATCCAGATGACCTTTGAGCCCTCGATTATACTCCTATATCCGGCATTCAGCTACGCCTTCCTAGCGATTACTTGACCTACCTGCTCTTCTTTAGCTTCTCCTATTGGATCTCGTCCATAATCATTTATTGCATCTGACGCAGCACGAGTTTGCATACCACCATGCCTTCTCGTTGCGTAGCTTAGCAGGTTTACGCCAACAATGATCTTCACAACTACAAGACTGCGAGAAACGCATGAGCAAAACACACGTGGCCCAAGTGATTGATCATACCAGAACCAGAACAAGAAGAGCATTGCCCCCCACTTGAGATAATCCGCGTTTGACAATGATCTGAATGTCCACTGGAGCAAATCTTCCTGCGAGTCCATTAGTAGCGGGCTTACTGACTGAGACCCGATTAGGATTGCAACGACTGCGAGGGGGAGGGAAGCGAAACCAAGCCGTCGCGCTACTAGCGGAGATTGGTCCACATATGAATGCTGGCGGCCGGTGTTAGGATAGTTGGGATGAATCATGGAGGGAAACCTGCCTTGCGAGCTCTGTGCTTGCCTACAGCTGTCATAGTAGCGAGGTCACGGCACAAGACATCTATGTAACGCTCATACACAGAGGGCCGAATATGGTTGAATTTTGTTATGAACGCATGTTTGAGCCAGTCTACAAACATCTCCGATAGCATCACCATCAACACGGGCTATGCAGATCGTTGGATGAAGATCATGGTGCCCGTAATTGCAAAGCACTTACATATGAAATCGACCAGAGTACGTTATCACCTCCGAACCAGCCAAAACTCTTTGGCAGAACGAAACCCTCCGAGAGTTCGAATTCAGCTCTCCGAAGCTCCAGTAGGTTTCGGAACGCGACGACGGAGAGCATTAAACATAATGAGAACCGTTCAACGATGTCTGACCCAGCTATGAGTTTTGTTTGTGCTTCAGAGTATTGTAACTACCTGCGCAAGTTATTTGAAACAAGTTGTCCTTTTCGAATCTCTTGAAGACACTTGATTTGGTTTCCGAGAATTGGTTGGATACTAGTAATGTTAATAGTGCGTGGTCGTAAGAGTTGATAGCGACGTTGAGAGAAAGTAGTTGATAGACCATAATTAGTGCGTGTGAGACTGTAGCGGGCTTCCGTCAATTTCGCGGTGAAAGTATGAAGGAACGTACTAGTATACAATGTTGCAAGGAAGAAGTAGATAAAAGGACGAAAGGAGTCCGATGAGACTGGTGAGCTTCGAGATAAGAGTTCCAGAGTTGATCGTGAAAACAAACAGTCAAGAATATCTTGCCCTATCGAAGTGCACAGTCTGTCTGCAATCTGTAACGGAGTGAACGTAGTTTTGGCCCACCAGGGTGACTGACGTACCTCGAGGGCATTGAAGATGACATACAATTTTATTGTGTCTTGTCCTCGTATCGTATGATAGACTTTACTCGCGTCTGTTAATGTATTTAAAGCAAAAACAGAGGCGACGAGCAACAGCATCCTCAGTAAATCTGCCTTTTGTGACGGAGGCAATGGCGAAGTGGAGATGCGAGTGACGCTTTTCATGAACCGAATCAGTGCGGACAAGAAACGTATTGGCATTATGGTAAACGTGTACAGGAACGAGTCCAGACACAGAATAAATCCAAAACCAATTATCTGGCAAAGGTCGTGAGTCCCTCAAAATCACCAGTCGGAAGAAACGCGACACCTTCTCTATTGCGAGTGGTATTCTCACAAAGTTGCTCACGCGTTCCCATTTGAGCTCTTGATGTGAGTCAAAGTCAGTTGCTAACAATTCCTCGCGTAGATAGTCCCACAAGGAAAAGGGAGGTTCTGGATCGGGCTGAACATGGCGTTGAGGTGTATTGGAGGTACTTTTTGATGTTAAAGCGGGAGTTATTGGTGTTGATGGGCGGGAGGGTGAGGTTTGAATGGGGGTAGGTGGAAGAGAAGAATATATGAGTGTCTTGATTTCGCGCTCATTATGGCGAAGGTCCTCATGGTGAAGGGTTCTGAAACTACGCGAATCGGCATGATAGGGTGGTTGAGTAGTTAGGGAAGCAGAGGAGAAGCGCCTGCGTGGCTTTCTTGGGCGAGGTGAAGTTGGCCGCGACATCCAAGTCTGTGATGCGCATCCCCTGTCGAACTCGCTGCGTCGTCCTTCTACTGCTGCTTTCAATTGCGCTCTTCCCTGTCTACCTCTACTTTAAATCTGCCCCTAACTACGCCTTCTATGGCTCTCTATCCGACCTTGAGTTCATAAACTCACGCCAGCTAATCACAACAGCTCCGGACAACAAATATGTTTTATTTAAACAACTCCAGGGTGCTGGCTTCAACAACCAGGTTCATGTTCACCACACAAACGCGCGGGGCTCTTCTTACTCTCGTTCTAGGCTCAAGAAATCATCTTGTTCCATCACTTAGCTTTACTCACATCCCGAACATATGTCTACCAACCTTTCGTCTGGCGTCCCCGCGGGGAAAACTCACTCGTCCCACTTTCGGCCTTTTTGTCGGGCGTTACAAGAAATTCCTTAAGCTCTGTTGTATTCGATGGGGCTTGTCCAGCTCAGAAGACAAAGCATGTCCGCTTGCGAGTGACACATCAAGACCAGTGGGATCATGCCAAAGATGTTCTGAGTGGTGATGAGCCATGTATCGTGGTTGACGACTGGATCCTCAATTGGAGGTTGGAATCTTCCCAATTGAAACAGAATTCATGTATTCACGTCACGCTAGTTTCCTCGCCTCACCTTCATTACAATATGTCTGGCCCGAATTCCAGAAATATCTGTCAAAACACTTCGAATGGACACAGGCCATCACTGACATCGTAGATCGCACACAAAAAGGCTTGAATCTCCGGTCTGAGAAGGTAAACCCGGCGGGAGAACTTTACATGGCACTTCACATGCGTCGTGGTATGTAGGTTACGATGATTCAGTCAATTCTACCTCTGACTCCCCCGCAGGTGACTTTGAAGAACACTGTAAATACCTTGCCGAGGATCGCGTAGGGTTTACGACTTGGGGAACGCTCCCGATTCTCCGGTCTTCAACTCTCGATCCTCCGCTTGACCCGACAAATCAAACCTCAATTCTAGAACACTGTTATCCTTCTTTGCGTCGTCTCCTTGATGGTGTTTCTCATCAGGCCAAGCGACACCCTCATCTGCGCACCCTGCATATTCTACACGATGGGGCTTGGGATCACCCATTCGTTTATCTTGACTACTACAAACTAACCGAGGCGTTGACTGATCCAAAATGGGCCGCCAAGCAGGGATGGGCGGATGGGCCTATGCGTCGTGTCACCCATTCTTCTATGGTACCAGTACGCTGGGGCGAAGCGGACTGGAGAGTGGCAGTTGACGTTGAACTAGCCAGGAGAGCTGAAGCCTTTGTTGGGATAGGGTACTCAAGCTTATCCACACAAGTTGTAGCTTTGAGGCTGGGCACTGGTCAAGGCGATGCAGGCGACATCACTCTTCTTTAATGTATCCATATGCTTTGTATATTAGTTCCTATATTAATCATGGTAATACATCCCTCCCATACCCCAAGATAACGTTGCACAGTATCTATCACCTTCCCGCCAGCTTTTTGAGGGCATTTCGGGAGCTTTCCTGACAGATTGGTAACATCCGCAACCTTCCAGGTTCAGGAGTGCAAGGGCTAGAATGCACCCTAATCCTAGCGTGATCTGGCTTCTCACTCGCGAACCTCAGGTCAAATTTTGAGTGCGAGATTGGCGGAAATGGTGGGCAAGATGACATAGGCGGCGCCGACCTCTCTGGGGAATGTCCATCAGAATGCACCGCCTGTCGAACGACAGGGAGATGCACGGCAGGCCCTGGCCTTAGCCGCGCGCCTTCAGTTGGTGGCACGTTCATACTCCACTCGTTGAGCCTATCGGTCATGCGTTGCAGTGGAGATATAGCATCGCCCAACGGAAGCTTATTCGCGCGCTTTTCCGAATTCTGAGCATACGGTGGTCCAGGGCAGTCAGCGCAAGGGCGCCTTACCCCAGTCTGAAGGCGATTCGCATTTCGACGAATCCGCAGTGGTGCCACAGGACTAGTAGGCAGGCTGCGGCTTGTGCTACCGACAGTGGGATCTGTAGAATGTTGCCGGACTCCCGCGCTCTTGGGTGTACAAGCCAATGGCATGTTTTTTGCGCCAAGGGACAATGTCCGTTGGAGTTCCGACATCGTATGCTTGGAGTAGACAGAGGGGGGTTTATCAGATTGGTCTTCAACGGTTAGAGAACCACGTCGAACGAGCCACAAAGGATCATCGAAATCCTCTCCTGTGTGTGATACGATATCAACGACCCGGTGTATGTCAGAAATCTTCAAAGGCCGAGAACCTCGATACGCTGGCCTCGTATGGTCTGGGCAGTTGGCGTAAGTAGGTCGAGTGGCTTCAGATTTACGCCTCCATAAGCCGACGATGTCCCCAAAGGGCCTCTTCTCCTGTGGTCTGTACTACGTTAACGATCAACTTTGCTTTGACAGGGGAAAATATACCGGTCCAGAATTCTAGACTTGCCTTTGATAGGTTGATTCATGGGAACAGGGAAAGCGGGGCAGGTGCTCGAGCTACGGAGCTCGGACTGAACGACGTTCCTTCTTTTTAAAGGCAGTGGATGAAGCGCTTGAATTCATCGTGCCGATAGGCCGGTGTTGTCCACTAAAGTAAGCGTGCTTGGACACGGTATCACATACAGCTAAGTTCCAAAGCGTACCTTTTCCCTTAAGGATGATTCAGACAAAGAGGATTTAGGACAGAAATTTCGCGGGTACTGATGGGCCGAGATCCATCACCGACGAAAAGTCATGCTTCCGGGTTTTGGCGGTAAGTTGCGGTGCCCAGAGCTCTCTAATTTAGCTCACGTTGCAGTGGAATGATATGATCCTGAGCTCGCCTCATCAGTCTGTCGTCTTGAATGTGGCATCCTGGCTTTCCCGTGCAGCCATGGATTCTGTTGGAGAAGGTATATCGGCCTGATTATTTCTGGTGCCGCTAACAACACTTCAGCTGCCTTTGATTATCAATTTGGTGCGCTTACAAACACACAAAATGAATTCATGGAGGCGTACTTTGGACTAATGTTCGTTTTATTTTATCCATGCAATTGAGAGCTGCCAACTGATTTCTCATAGGTCGGACACCTTAGTCCGCCTAGATCAGCTAATGAGCTATATTGATGCAAACAACATTACCCATATGCCATTTCTATTTTCGAGCGCGCCGCATTTACCGACCCTGCCACACTCGCCGTCCTATTTTTACCTCGTACATATTGTATAACTAGTAAAAAAGGAATCGAATACCCTCGCGCGATTGCCAGGGTTTACTGCTTACCCGAGCGAGTGTCGAGACCTCGTTTCAACAATATGGATATTACGTCTCATGTCCAAGTATTCAAGGCGAAGGAACTTGGCTCATGCTCGTCACACAGCCAGGCTAGCTAACAAGGTTACGAGTGAGCTCGCCCAGTCCAAGGCAGCTGCGCTGCTGTAGGGAAAAGGGAACAAGGACGTTTTGAGCCTTTTGGGTAAGCTGAATTATGTGCCTTTCCCTCGGGCCCTAAGCATTCCTAATTACTTTTAACTAAGTTGAAAAGAACAATTTTGCTTGCTGGCCATGAGACCAGCGCGACATCAACTTCGGGAAGAAATCCGGCGCACCGAAAGGGTCATCAAAGCCCGTGGGGGTTCGAGCTTCACACCTTCGGCTACCATTATCAAAGACACTTAAGACGATACCAATCGCGAAAGGACTGAAAGTTATTCTATCCATTGCAGCATATCACAGGTTCGTCGAACTGCTTTCCATCCAAAAATACCTATTGCACAGGAACAGGAGGTGTTTATGAATTGCAATCGTTAACGGTCGAGCTGTCACCGACTCCGGATTTGAACCGGCTCCGTAGAGAAGCATGTCTCGTTATGCCTCCGACGTTGGAAGGCGAACAACTCAAGGGCGGCCTCTCAGGCTTAGCCTGGCTTCCAGAGATCAGTGATCAGTTCATGGCGCCCTCTTGATTTATCACGTAGCCAACACAACATTCTTCTTTTGTTCCCAGATGCGCGTTTTTGAGTTATAATGAGTTTGTGGGTCGTGGAATCCATCAGCCTTCCCCGGCGCTGGCAGCGGCGTTCAGGGTCAAGATTGTCACGCGCACATCAAAGTTCAACTTGCTCCCATCTGCATCACTGGCCGACGCGAAAATATAGGGCTCAAGATCCCTTGAAGTTTCCTCGTGTCCTCCGGTGGCAATACATTGACTCAGTTAATCCTTCCCAAGCGGCCACATCATGCTCGTGTTTTACGCGTTCTGCGGAGATTCCGCGAAGCCCTATCAAATTGTACATGTCTACCTTATCAGTAAGGCGAGAAAAGTTATAATATATACCTCCCGTAGAATCATTCTGGCACGATATACCATTACCTCCACAACCAAATGTCTTCACAACCTGCTGTGGAAAGCACCTTGGACGATACTATCCCACCAGATACGGTGACAGGTACTACATATATATTTATGTTGTTTGTCTCCAACGGTTAATTTATGATTCAGGTCGGTTTACAGCTCCTCCACAAATAGCAGGTATTCCGCCCCAGGTGAAGGATACGCCGCAGTATGCTAAAAAGCGTTAGGATATGTTGTTGGACCAATGGACATTGAGGCATTTTTGGATAAATTTGTTCCCAACTCGGGGGACCTTCCCTTTGATGAAGAAAATGCTCGTAACCTCGAGAAATCATTTTCTGAAATGAGGACAGAAGAGCCAATGTATGGTAAATGGGTGGGTGTCTCGTACAGCACATTTCTTGCTCAAGTCAACAACTTCCTCAGATTGAACATATGAGGCGGTATAACGCGAGGTTTAAGTTTTCGTCGATCACATCCCGGAGAGAATTGGCAAAAGTATTGGGCACCGGTGTTCAGCCTGA
>AYNK01003287.1:0-10405 GCA_000497225.1 Amanita jacksonii TRTC168611 | reverse complement strand
GAAGAGGGGAAGGGGATTCAGGGGATTCAGGGGGGGTAAACAGGGGCGCGCGCCGACTAAAGTCGATCATGATGTAACGTGAATATCAAATACGCAAGCGTGGGACCGATCACCCGATCACACCACCGGTTCTTTCAAGATGGCTGAGTCAGCTGACCAAGCCGTTCCCACCCGCCTGTGCGCGTTCTCACAAACAGACTAATACCATTCACAGGATTGATGAGACCAGGACTGGCAGCTTGCCCCGCCCAAATGTAACTATCTCCTCCGGCTATCCTAATTCAAACAAGTTACCCTGGCTGGGGATCATGTAGTGTCCAATGGTCTGTATTACACTAGTAGAAAAAGGTTGATGGCAAATATGGAAAAATCCTGTCATTGATTTATTTCGTACATATTAGCCAGTCAGGTTTGTTACTGGTTGGCATTGAATGCCATGGCACCTGTTTGGCAAACCTGTATGAAACATTATATAGGTGTTGGGCAACCCAGTGTGGCAGCATTGAGCCAGGCATTCATTCAGTTGGCTCTAGCCAGTACTCCGTGGCCAGGGCTTGGGCACTGCCAAACCACTGAACCTCTGTTGTCCACAGAAAACGTGACATTAAATTAAGATCTATGCAAACGTAGAATAACTGAGATTGAATGGATATGTATTGTAAGCACTGAAATTCAAACCACAGTAGTAATCTATGTGAAAGTTACTACTCCCTGATCAATAATCTTCTGCCACCCAGGCCCCTTGAGTCGTGACAGTTTTGGCATTATGCTACCAGCAGTGCTGGGGAATAACTTGAGGTCCTGTTGTAACATGATAGTGAAGTACCTAGTATCAGTGATCAGATGGGATTTGTGGTAAGGGACTAAAACACATACTCTGTGACAATGTCAGGCTGATCACCAGCTGCCTCTAGCACACGAAGTTCTCAGAGTTCCTCGTCAACTTGGGACCAGAATTTCTTAGTTTCGACCTCCTCCAATCCATCACCCAGTTTATCCAAATTAGCTGCTAGCCAATCGCCTCCAACCTCTTCTCCAGCATTTAAGGAGGATGCCACAATATCGCAGAGCTTGATGCACTATAGAGGGTAATGAGTAAGTGCAAGAACACATTGCTACTTGGACATACCAAAAAGGCCAGATGACACAAATGTTCTGGTGTCAATTCAATGCCTTCAGGGGCAATAGACTTTGCAAGTTCACCAAGGTGGGCCTTGCCCAATATGGCTTTGGCCAGCTGTACAACATGGTCAGATCATAAGCATAAACATCTGCTATATATTGTTGCACCTTTGTCTTCATGTTACTGCGACATTGAGTGAGCAACTCCTGAACAAGGGAAGAAAGTTTGGTCCTCAGTTCTGGATCCTCATACACAATGGTTGGTACCTTGAACATGGCAAGGTTTTGCTTAATGAAGTCCTAGTATGTCATGGCAGTGAGCTTGGCTGGAATATACATCCATGTTGACATTCTTACAACAACATGGGATGCCAGTCCCATCTGATATGCTATCAGGTTTGGGGAGAGTAAGATAGTGAATAGATGTTCAGTTAACATTGTCTTGATGAGGACTATTGTCAGCAATAACTCATGCAAGGCCTATATCCAAGTCTACTTACTTGGAATTCTTGGGATTCAATTGTCATCTTAGCTTCCTTTGCATCATCCACTCGGTCATTCTTCATCAACAAACCCACCATGAAAATAAACATGCTGGCTATGTCTGGAAGCTGACAAGTCTCAGTAGCACACTGTACTTGCGCTGAAGAACTTACTTTTATAAATTCATCAAGGGAACCCATCAGGCAGCTCCAACTTCCAGTGACTCCCTGCCCATATGTCTTGATGATGTGCTGTGTCCACGGACTGAAGGGTACAGCAAAGGTGGTTGATGATCTTGTTGATGGTTGAGAGGGTGTTATTTCAGCTGGATCAGGCTGGTGTATGCTGCCTTCATCTGAGTTAGATGGCGCTGTACTATGAGTTTCAGAATGGTTTCCTTCCAATTCATGGTTACCAGTAATGTTGTCAGGGAGGAAAGGTCCTGAGCTTCGAAATCTGTTGAGGAGTGACATTAGACCAAAATAAACTATAAGTGGGAGGAAATAGAGAGTGAAAGATGGAGTGACATTGAATAGAAAGGAAAAGATGGAGCAAAGGAAAAGTGAACCAGGGTGGCAACTGTTTATCAGTGTTGGTCACCAATTGATGGCCACATCCTTGGCAGCGAGGACTACAACCCTGATGCGATATGACTGTGGTCAATAAATGGTGCTGCTGGACCTGGTAAATTCCCTGATGGGGGGCCTGACTCAGAGAATAGTACTTGGTCAGGTGGGTAGATGTATTGTTGTGTCAATGCTCTATGTGTATTAGTGTATGGTGAAGCCAAGGAGATTGAATGAGGTGAGACATATGGTAATGGCATGGAATTGACTGCAGCCTGCTGGGATACTGATGACAATAGTGGACCATATGCTTGAGAGTGGATGAGGTGTTCAAGTTGCAGATTCTGTGTTGCTGGAGCAGAACCTGCATTAACAGGCAATGTCAACATCTCACCTTGAGTATGTCTACCACTCATCAACACTTCCAGTGATACATGTGGATAGGTATAGTTCAGGTGTGGGTGTACCTGAGATTGGGCAGTATAATGCCAGGCTGGCGTGAGGCTTGCATATGCTGGCATTGTTGATGGGTTGGCATGTGTACTACCACCTGCTAGTGGTGGTGTGCTGGGATATAGTTGGTGCAGGCTGTCAGCTGGCATTGTCCAGTCCAATGTTGATGAGATATGATGCGGTTGACTTGTCAACGTTTGATTTTCTGCTTGGGCGGCACTGTTTTTGGGTCATTGTTGCGAGCCTGTATTCTGGCGCTTTCTGCCCCCACCACCCTTGGCAGGCTGTGCTGGTGCCCCTACCTTTCCTCTTGTCTGCTTCTTCTCAAACACTGGCTTGTTGCTTGTGGGGACAGCAGGTGTGTCTCTGTGTTGGGTATCATTTCCCCCACTGCTTTCAGCTGCTTGATTTCCTGTTGCGTCCGACTGGGCAACATTATCTCCCCTCTTTTCATGTATGTGCTTGGCTGCTTTAGCATGAATTTTGCTATATTTCTCACCTGGAATGCGCTTCACATCCATGAGTTTGAGGGATACTGGCACAGCTGAAGCAATGTACTGGTAGTTGTGGATTGAAAAGATGTTTAGAATGTAAGAGCGTGAATCTGTATGTTGTATCAAAAAGCAGTGCAGATTGGAAGCTTGCCTCTCCTGCTGAACAGGTTGTTCAATCATGCTGGTACAGTTTGCTTGTTTGCAATTGTGCTGAACATTGACACAGCACAAGACATCCTGCAATGTGTATGAATTTAGCTTAAGTGAAGCATAGCCAAGGCATACATTAGGTCTGATGATGATATGCTCATCTGTGAGCTCCAGACATGGTACATGAAGTATTGGATGGAGCAATGGCAAAAATTTGAAGGCTTGAAGCCCAATATGTGATGCATGCAGTTTCTTGATGTCAAGTGCGATAACTTCCTTTATTCTGCCTATCTTTTGTTGATTATAGATGGTATCTTTTTGGAGCTATTCAACATACTTGATCTGTGCAAAAAATGACATCCCCTCCAACAGAACAGTTTTCCCCACTGGTTGCAATGAAGGAGCTGGCATGATAAACAGTTTTGTCTGCTTCAGGTATGTTGGTAATGGTTACTGACTGTGTGGCATGTGCACAATAGGTGTCAGACCACTTTGATGATTGAGGTTTCTTTTCAACAAAGATCAATGTAGCGCCGCCTGTCCAATTTGCTAAGTGATTGTCCCATGAATGTCAGCTACAAGAGTTACCTTCTGTTGGCAACCTCTCAGGCCTGTACCCCAGGAAACTTGTTTCTTTTTCTGCATTTCCTAGTATTGCTGACCCTGCCTGGACCCATCTTCCAGTTGAATCATCTTTCCAATATCCACCAGTCACTATATGCTTCACAATGCCTTGTGCAGCAAATGCTTGGCATATATCCCGACTTGGTGCCTTTCTGTTGCTATAGATTGAGCCAAGACGAAAGACATGATTGAATGATTTGTATCGTTCAGTTGAGTAGAGTATAGGAGGTCCAAAGTGCCTGATATGCATTGGTAAGTGGATGAGAAGGTGGAATTTTGGTTTTGAGATTATGATGCTTGGAGTGCACTGTGCGGTAATCACAAGAAACTAGTTGATTGTCTTTGTTAGCTGACCAAGGTAGACATCTAAGTCTTCAATGTGCATATGCCAGAGCAACACGACCAGGCTACCAAGACAAATCCAGGCATCAATAACTTGCAATGGAAGAAGGCCATGGACTACAAATGGCATTATCTGTATGATACTTTTGAAGTGCTTTCTGATGAGGCCACCTTTGTACTGGCAGATATACTCAGCATTGAGGCTTGGCACATTTAAGCCATTCTTGCTTACTGAGGAAAGACGAATCAGGAAGGTTTGCATCTTGTGAGCCTTTTCCATGATGTGGACAGACTGCCCCCAGAAGTACTTGACGACACCAAGGAGGATCATGTGCAGGATCTCAATCGGCATGTTGACATGTGGGTTGATACCTGGTAAATTGTTAGATGTCATTTTAAAGATGTCACTGACTCATTACCAGGCATCTGCAAGATGAGCAGATTAATGAGCTTGTCTAATGAACTTTCCCCAATGAGCTTCTTGAGTTCCTGTGTGAGCTTAATCTGGATTTCTGATTCGGCCAGCATAGGATTTCCTGTACCACACCTCCATAATGCCTTGCCCAGATCCAGTAATGGGGTTGCAATATTATCAAGTGTGTGGTCATGTATACCTGTTTCCTGAATGGATGTCTTGACTTTGTCTGTTCCACCCAATTGTGATGCAAGTTTCACCTGTGTAGATATAGTTTGTGCTGTTTCAGCAGGTCAGCAAAGTTCACAAGACTGTTGGTGGTGGTTTCATCTTCATTCAAAGTGGTGGACTGCTATGATTGGCTTACCGTGAATATTTGTGCATAGCCATCATCAGTTGCCTTGTGTTTTTTTGTACCACCCATTTTGCAAAGCCAACAGAACATATTAGAGCGAAGCCCAGAATGGCTACATTGAATGGATTGCATGGGGTTATCACCTGCAAGGAATAGGTCATAGGGCAGGAGTAGAACCTCCTCTTTTTCCTTACAGTCAAACGCCATGACACCATCTTCCTGGGCTTTCCTTTTGAGTAGTTCCAGGTACACTTCAAAAACTGATAGAGTATGATGCACACAATATTATCATGCAAGGCATGCATGAACTCAATTGGAGATGCATGTGGAGATGCAGAGCAGAACTGAACAGAAAATTGCTTGTCCAACATTTCATGTGGCAACAATGTGTTTGACATATAGATAATGTGATGCTTGTTCCACTGTTTTGAGATATTCCCAGATACATCATCAAGAAATATGATTAAGGGAATGGAGTAGACCATCCACCCATTTGCCTTTGTGTGGAGTAGATTTGGCATGTTTTTACCATAAATGTCATCTATAAGAGAAAAGGAGTCAACGGTCATGGCCCAACATGGCACAGGCTTTGATACCTTTGAAATGGACTGACCCAAGTATATCACATAGGTCCTCATAAGTGTTTGAAAAACATGACGTTGGAACTGACTTGACACCTTCTGCAACCTGAAATTGACTCTGACAGTCAGGTGTGTAAATAAATAACTGACCTTGAGTAACTGCATGGTCGAGCTTACATCAATGAGATGAGTGGCACAGCCTTGGGCAAACAGCTCATGATATACCCTGCCATCAATATGTTGCTTTTTCAAGTAAAAAAACCATTCTGGGATAAAATATTGGCCATCTGAACACTGTAGAACCTCATTGAGAAAGTAAATGCCTTTGTTGACTCTAACAGCAGGTGGCCTGATGTCAGATGGCAGGTCATACAACATTTTTTCCCCATGAAAAGCCTGCGACATGGAGCAGCCTGCATCCTCAGGGTATTCTTGCATTGCAAATCAAAAAATGGGGTTCAAGAAGTCCTGTAAGCTGTCAGACAATTACATACATTCAGCTATATTTGCATCTTAGCAACTGCAGATCCAATGTCATTTATATAGAAGATGTTCCCTAAATGACTTGAGACACGTGTTGTTGGATCTCCAAGCATGCGATGCAACTGCTCCTGGGATTTTTGGAGTTGATGTAAAGATGGAACTCCCTTCATACCAAGTTGTTGTGCCCAAGTAAGGATAGCTTGTTTTTGGGCCTGTGAGAACCAAAGGCATGGTGAGCTGAAAAGTACATCAGTAAGGAAGTACTGCTGCTATCATGAGTAACAATCCACTGTTTGCATAGTTCATCAAACACACTTCAACAGATGGCCATGGATATGTTGGCGCATCTGGCTTGACTTTTCCGGGGCTTTTACTCATGTATTCCATCATGTCCAAGTCATCTAGAATACAAGTCAGCTTATTTTGCAAGCATGATGAGAATTGCACATACCTTCAAGCTGTAAGTCAATGCCAAAAGAGTCGTTTTCGTTGTCAGCTGCGGAATCATCCTGTAGTTTGGCACCTTGTCCCTTGGGAAGGTGGAAGGTAAATGAGAGTGGGCCATTGGCCTTGGTGAGTTTTTCATAATAGTCAATAATTTCATCAGGCTTAGGCCAAAAGGACATGTTGTTATGGTCACTTGGGTAAAGCTCTCAGGCAGCAACTAAGCCATCTGGATGATAGGCAAGGAAGGGGTCTCGGACTTCACATGAAGGTGGCACTAAGGCAGAGACTCGATGTTGTAGCCCTCAGAAGAAGAGGCGTCTAACTCAGCAGTAGCCAGGTAAGTGCAAAGAAGGGAGACTGGATTGAATATCCAAAGATGGGGACTACAGGCAAAGTATCTAGGGTTTATATAGGTAAAGGGGATGCCAAATATGGAAGGAGATGCATCAGCAAGAAAGCTGTAAAGGGTGATGCGTCTGCAGGAAAGAGACATGTCAGCTATCCTAATAAGGAAGGAGACACGTGTACACCAAAGGAGTCACTCTTGGTGACAAGACAAGTGACGACCTTCCATAACAGGAAGTCTAATGGAATGAAAAGTGATAAGTAAAGTATAGTAATGGAATGCATAGAGGAAAATGAATGGGGCCTAGCGTTCGTAACACATGTCAGTGAAGTAGTCATATTCCTCATTTCCAGCTGGTCCAAAGTTAGCCACTTGCATGCCAGCTGCCTCAAGACCAGAATTGGGAAACATTGGGAGGTGGTCCAGTGACACAGCATCGCAGTCACTGTAGGGGACATGATTTTCCTCTAGGCAATGATATTGGGGGATAGGATTGCATGCATTTGGCAGAGCATTTTTCATTGCATGGGATTTGTGTAGACTGAGGCAATGACAGTGAATTTTTGTTGTTTCATGTTGAGAGATATCACGTTGATGCAAAACGCGAAGCTCTCCATTCAATTTGGGGCACATGAGGCATTTGTACAAGGAGTTTTTGCTTTTGGAGGAGCCAACAATGCTCAACACTGGTTCATAGACTATGAAATTTATATTGTCGCTCTTTGTCATGTTAATTTGTTTTACTGAAAACCAGATGCTTACCATCATAATCTAAACTGGGAGTGACCTTGGGCATAGTGCAATGGGATTAATGGGAGGCA
Organism: Amanita jacksonii TRTC168611; assembly: GCA_000497225.1. NCBI lineage: Eukaryota > Fungi > Basidiomycota > Agaricomycetes > Agaricales > Amanitaceae > Amanita > Amanita jacksonii. The sequence continues at coordinate 2,723 of AYNK01003287.1, read as the reverse complement.
CATTTTCAAGAGCACCATGCGTTGAATGAGGCTGTGGAAGCCATTGATTCATTATCTGGTAATCAGTAAGTCACGTGCAAAATTCTGCTCAACATTCCTCAACACACAAAGCCCAGTGTCAACCATTCTGCCCATGTCTCATGTATTATCTGCTGTTGTCTCCACCAACATTTCATATAGTGGTGTTGTATGTATCAAGCGTGACAGCCTTCCAACTCAACATTTTGTTTCAATTACGGTTGATGTCCATGGTTTACCAGTGGAAGGTGAGGAAATTGTAAGTGATGTTGCCAGTGAATGACAGTTGAAATTACTAACATCTCAGCCCTTGCAAATTGTTGTCTCTGTACCAGAAGGACTTTGTGACTACATACAGCCTGTTATACAGGCCAAGGCACCAACAGTTGGCATGACGCAGCTTCCAGATGTCATGACACAGCCAGATGTTGAGTTGGAAACAGGGGTGAGTGGAACCAGCACAGCTGGGCTTTACTGGCTATTAATTATACTCATCATTTAGATGAATATGGATGTATCTTTTCTACCATTGCCAATCAGGTTCAACTATAAACACAATGAATGCTGGAAGGTGCTTGTTGAACAAATTGCAGAGTGGCTTGTTTTGACTGTCATGGATTCATCAACACTGGAGTGGGCATGGGGCCAGGAAGCATTCTGGATGGCATTCATTGCTGCATACCCTCAGTTTCTGGCTGGTGACTGGCCAGTTTGGAATCCCAGGATTCCAATGGCAGGATCCTTCATTCAGAGTTGGCTAGATGAAAACCTTTGTAATCATAATTTCAGTGGCAGCATGGGTCCCCTGCATGATATATGGCTTCAATTTCAACAGCACCTAGGTCTATTCTACCATCTCCCATTGATATGTGCAGAGTAACATCCTGTTCCAAGGCCTCTTTTTTATACCGATTTTTAGATGTGTCGCTACCACCTGTTATCAATCATGCTACAAATATGAAAAAAAAAGTATATTGTGTATGCAAATGGTCACGTGGGTAGCTCAGGCGATGGCATTCTCTGTTACCCTGCCTCAAAGTTCCATCTCCTTCCTCTCCTGAAAAATGGGGCTCAGATCGCATCCCCTCTGCCACCACCCCTCCTCATCCCAGACCAAGCAAAGTCCACTACTGCTCCTTTGTCAGCAACACCATAGGCACTTCAAAAGTCACCACCCACGCCATTACCATCTACATCAACAGGCTGAGCAGTATTGACTATTCCACTTCTGGAGAGGAACGCCCTACAAACAGATTGGGGCATGCCCATCATCATCACCATGACAAAAATCACCAGCAGTGTATGCTATCCGAGATATAGACCCAGCATTAGATGAAATCCATCTTCCTCAACATGGCCTCGACAGCACAGCAACACCACCCCTGTCTTTTGGGATTGGATGGGTCACATAGATGTGAACACCAAAATGTAAGCATCCATCTCAGTCACTTTTTTCACTCAACTTGCGCTCACAGATTGTTTGGTCTGGTACTTTAACTCCTGTTGCAGTCACTGCAGAAGATGCTTGCAACATCATCTGCTTCGATTGAGAAGCATTTGTGCAAGGTGGAGAGCAGTGAAGATGCATTGACATGTAAGAGCCCAGGATTAACACATTACCTGACCTCATTCATCAATATAGACCCTATTTCTTGGTGCAGACTGTTGATCCAGCGCCTGCCCTTAAACAAATCTTGTCTGTCTGTGGACACTGGACAGATCACCCATTCTAGAACAATCAATGATTGGCCCAGCACACATGCTGGAGAATGTCCAACGCAGGCCGGAACTGAACGATACATCACATCATCGCCTGTGGAGCACGAAATCTGGAATTCAACCTCACTTCTAGGGGCACTCACCACAGATAGCCAGCCAATGCTCTGTTGGTCCGCCCACTCACCACTGAGTGTATCCTCTCCCAGATGATGCCATACAGAGGGAAAATGAAGGGGAACAAGCCTCAGATTAAGATGAGGAGAGCCAGCATCCAATTCATGTTTTCCAACTAGCAACTGAACCCATCAAGCAATGGGATGACCTACCTACCCCCAGCTTCAGAATACCTCCAACTCTGCCCATCCCGCACGATTGCCATCAGATCGTCCATTGCTAGGCTTCCTACCCCTCCAATGTATCCATCAAACACACCTCATTGTCCCACTCCAATGAGCATCAGGCCATTTCCTCCCCCAACTTCTAAATCTCCTCAAGACAAGCCTTTGTTCATAACTGGCTCTAGAGACAGGGAATGGTGAGGCTTGGGTGACTCAAACCCAGGCAGGTGTGGCAATCTGGGGCTTGAAGGGAAAAATGGTGGGCGGTGGGCAGTGGGCAGGTGATGTTCATGAATATATCAGAGCTGGGCAAAGATGATGTTTAGCTAGGACATCCTTGTAGAGCATCTCAAGTCAATATAGGTTTGGGGTTGAGATGAAGGCCTCACTGATTGCACTGCATGAAGTGGCAGCAGTTCGTACATTTGATAAGTTACTAAGCATGGGTATGAACTACTGATTTTGGCTCAATCACTCGGCATGGCATGGTATGGGCTTTGTGACAGCTGGTGCCTTGGCCTTTCAATGTTGTGCAGAGTTGGGCCCTCATTTAATGTTGGACTCTACTCAAGCCTAACATATTCTCACATGCTGTACATGTTATGGTCACTTGGGTACGGCTCTCAGGTAGCAATGAAGCAGCCTGGA